>JAVQIZ010234481.1:0-17868 GCA_036023535.2 Galaxias brevipinnis | reverse complement strand
TGTCCACTTTAGTAGTTATTAAAGGATGTAAAAGTCAATGCAAGTAATTTTTTGCTGCTTACTGCGTTTAGAATTCTCCATTGGTTACATTACGGTCCGAATGTTTGGCCTGTCTACCTAGATGTAACAAGAATTCTACTTGCAGCTTGATATGACGATTTCATCCTATTGATTTTTGTGGATCTTAGTTCTGACTTTTGAGGACAGGTTGTTTCAAAAATAATTATGTTTTGTTTCATAGTGGCGTTTAAAATTGCCACTCTTCACAACAGCTACTGTTTCTTGGCATATCGGTTTTGTGCTCCTCATAGGGAGGATGAACAAATATCTTTTCAATCCATTCGTCTTTCAATTATCGATTTTCATTGTCGACTTTTCTTTTTCTGGCTGCCTTTGAACATGCTATTTTGGATTAATTCTGTCCTACTAGCAAACTGCTGGTTAAACTTGGCTACTTGCGAACTGCTGGCAAAACTAGGCTACAAAATTAATCTACTTAAATCTTAGCTTTAAAACAAGGCCTGTCTTGAAGCCCAACTAAGTATATCCTCTGTTAGCCTCTGTGCTCTTTATTTTTCAACAAGTTGCTTGTATCACGATCAGTGCAATTGTCAGTGACACTAGCCATTAGCGTTCAACTTTCCTTTTAATCCAAAAAACCTGTACCTGTACCCAATGAGATGCCCTTTGATGGATATTTTGATGGATTGGTAGATTAGTTTATTAAAACTTGCGTGCATGATCTATACCCGCGGTGAGACGGGTGCACTAGACTTAGTGTGTAAACTTGCGTTTACAGTGCAGGTAGGGAGAGACCGACTGAGCTAGTGAAGAATGAAAAGTACTATTTTCAACCACATTGTCTGACGCAGTACACCCGTGCAAAACAACCTAACGATTATGCACTCGCACAAATGAGATCACATTCAATGGGACACGTCCGCGAGACAAGCTGCGCCGGTAGAAATAAAAATAAACACTCTGTCAAAATGTAAAAACGCTCAATAATTTATAGGTTATAGGTCTGGGTCCGGAGAGGACGACGTCTAGCAACACTTTGCTGGTCTAGCACCAAAAACCGCTTATTTCAGGGGTAGAGGTGGACTTATCAGGATTAATTTCTATCTTTTGATTTCATGTTTTTTCTTTAAATGACAATGAAGAGAAAACTCTTTAACAAATCCGGATAATTTTTTTACCGATCGCAGTAGCAGCCTAATTCACAAGCAAGTGGGAAGTCATGTGCTGTAAAGTAAGGGGCTAAGCCTGATGTACCCCTTCAGTTGTCATAAAATATTAAGTGCATGCGTGACCCAACATATTTATTGTATTTCTATCAGCAATATATGTTGGTTTTGTGCAAGCTTGCGGCCGGCACCACACCATGAAATTGTATGCCCGCTGTGCAATCCTATAATCATATTTTGTATGATCTTTTTGACTTGCCATACTTGTTTTGACTACTAGTGGTTAATTTTGTGAACTTTTTATTACCAGCTTTGCATTAATACTCTTATGCACTAATGACTTGACTTGCCCACTGACCCTCGCCTTGACTACTTGTCCTGTCCTGCACTCGGACTCTGATCATCTCTATCACCTGTCTCTTCTACCCCTTGTGATTGTGCACTACTTTCAGACCTGACAAATGTATTGAATCTCGTCAGTAACAGTGCGTTTCCACTGGACGCGATGTTGCGATGTGAATATTCACTTAACATAAATTTTTTATGGAGACCGTGCTGCGTTGTGGGAAGCAACGCAATGACAAAATATTGAAACATTTTCAATCCTATGCAAATGAAGGCGAAGTTCGCGTCCCTACTACAGCCAATAGTTTTCCAAGACAGCCGGGTTTGGTTGATTACCTTCCCCCTGTGTTTCAGCATTGATAAGTCAACATAGTTTATTTAAGCGTTTGCCCTACAATACCATTTATTTAGTAGAAAATGAGTTTTGAGGTGTCTGCGCGGTGAAATACTTTGGTTAGCATTGTTAAGCTACGTTGCTCAATCCCCGCCCACAACAAACAAAATAAAGTGGAGCGATACAATGTGAAGCGATGATGCGAAATCCAGTGGAAAAGCACTATAACATGAATTATTACTTTTTAAAGGGGTTGTATAGACTTAAGCCAATATACCTTGAGTGAATCGTAGAGGGGCGAAAGGGTTGACTTTGTTTCAGACGCGTGTTCTGGGCTCCAATAACATGAGTCCACAGCAATTTAATTTCTTTGGATTTGTTGATCCGTTTATTCTTTTGTTAAGAAGCTCACTTTGTGAATACATTCATTCTACTTTCTAGCTGAGCTCCCATGCTGACACGATTACACGCTCACACTATCACACAGTCGAAAACTGTTTGGCTTCTCCTTCCATACACCTGATTCTCATCACCTGGAAGCCTAGAGTTGAACACCTTCATGCCAGTATCACTCAGTGTTCAATGTCAGTACTGCAGGTGCATACAGGTGCAAACATATACATCAAGTTCATTATGGCTCCAACAGGGTTAGTTCACCGATTTACAACTTTTTGATATGTTTTTCATCATATACCAATGTTCTATTTTATATATAGTGTTGTCATGTATCGTTTCACAATCAAACAGTAGCATGTAAAACGAGTCGGAAACATTACCCCTTATTGCGTCATGGGGGTCATTTTTTTAATTTTGAAAACTACAGCCGTTTCCAGCCAGGTGGAGGTCCTTTCCTGGTTCTCAGAGTGACATACAACAAAAGGCGGACAATTCAAATTAGAGGGAACATGCCATGCAAATTAGTCAATACCTGTGATGTGATGTTATAGTGATAGCATTACACCTAGATAGCTTCTTATCTACTTCTGGGATGTCTGTGATCACGTCTGACGAGATTACTGATTCCACTGCAGAACTGGATGATGACAACTTTATGGATATTTTGTTAGACAGTGAAATTCAGCCGTAGTTATCCATCCATTAGCTATACCGCTTATCCTATGCAGGGCCGCGGGGGCTGGAGCCTATCCCAGCCGACACAGGGCGAGAGGCGGGGTAGACCCTGGACAGGTCGCCAGTCTATCACAGGGCCGACACATTGGGACAGACAACAACTCACACTCACATTCACACCCACGGACAATTTAGAGTCACCAATTAACCTGCATATTTTTGGACTGTGGGAGGAAACCGGAGTACCCTTGGGCCAGATGGGGATTGAACCCAGGACCTTCTTGCTGTGAGGTCAACAGTGCTACCCACTGAGCCACCCTCACGGTGCTGCCCTGCCGATGACAACAGAGACAGGGAGTGTATGCTGCAATGAGTGGGATCATGCTCAGTTGCTGCTGTCAAGTATGACACCCTACAGGCTCAAGCGTAGAATTTGGACGAACGTGTGTATATGACTGAGCATGAAAGCTTGTAGCGCATCCAGACCGCGGAGTGCTGGAGACTGTAGATTTTAGAATACTGAGTGCGAGACCTGCCGGGCCAAGGGGGCATTTGACAGCTGAGTAAGCAGCTAGCTAACTAATATAATAATATCTCATGTTTAACTTTTTTTTATTTAAATTTTTTTACATGTGTGGATTAATTTGGGGCTGTACTAGATGTTGCTGAAAATAGCCAGGGCTCCTCCTAAATTTGTCTCAATTCATGTTAGAGAATATTTTTTGTCACATAAATTGGCTTGGTAACATTAATTAGCTGGCATCAATGTTTACGAATTTAGGAGATCAAGTTGTTAGATAAGTTGTTCTTGACCCTATAAAATTAAAACGCTATTTTCTTCATAACGTTTGCCAGTGTTAGCATAATACTTTGCGATGGGAAGGAACACTGTAGCTGTTTAGACTGGACAACCCTGTTGATATAAAAAAAAAAAATTCTACTGCATAGTTTGCTAATGTATATTGTCGTGTATTTTGCGTTTTTGTGATTATAAAAAAAAATAAATGATTACATGTTTTGTTTTCTATTTCTTCTGGCTGCCTATCGTTTGTTTCTGGAATGGATGTTATGCGGTGATACTTAAATCGTATTTGTCGTTAGAATACAGATGCTTACCCATCTGCTAACTACACTCATACTTGCCAACTTTAAAATCTCAAAAATCGGGAGGATTTCCAAGCAATAGCGGGGGTCTGGCAGTTCACTATACAACATTTTTTATTGTTAGAGAATTGTGGCAATTAAAATCGGGAGGGTTGGCAAGTTTTACTTCACTGGCTTTCATGAGGTGCAAGAGTAAGACTCACAAGAGGACTTGTAAATGTCTGTGTTACACAAGACTGTTATAGTTAAGTTCGATTCTCAGGAGAGCATATTACAACATTCATGAATAATTAATGTGCCACATAGCTGTGACACGACCATGCCCTGGTGCTGGGGTGGTGACAAGGAAAGGGTTGCGCAGTGAGCTATGGGTATTGTGGTTTACAATTAATTAATAATTTCAATGCCTGTAGTTGGAAAAACACGTTAATTTCACTTACACTGATCCTAAGACGTTGTTCAATATACTTAGTTAATTTAGCCTAAAGAACAACATGTATCGTTTTGGAAAATGGGTGAACTATCCCTTCAACTGCCTGTAATAATAATGAAATGATGTCTGCATGGTTTCACCTGCCCTTCACCTGAATCTTTGCATTGAACAGCCAAATCCAAATCGACTTAGAAAATCAACTGAGTCGGCAAATTTTTGCTCCAAAAGTGGCATAAAGTCACCCAATAGCATTGTGAAAGACTGGTGGAGAGCATGCAGAGATGCATAAAAGCTGTGGTTGAAAATCATAGTTATTCCACCAAAAGTTGAATTCTGGAGTAAAAAAAATTTTCTTGCTTGCTTTGAAGTCTGAAAACACTGCTCTCATGGCCGGTCACAATACCGTTCACACTACAGGATTTGGACTCTCAGACGCGACCACATATTAAACCTGCAAGATAACCAGTTGGGAGTTGCAAGGCATCGGTGACACGTCTGTGACTGTCTCTGATCGCGTCGTGAGCGGTTCACACTACACCATCGTTGCTCACGAGAAAGCGATAGATTTTGTCTGCGATTTAAATAGGCGAGCGGAAAATAAGGCTGGAATTTGTAGTGTGAAGTCTGCATAAGTTGACTGCTCCTGTAAACAGCTTGGAAAATTCCAGATAATTATGTCATTGCTTTTGATAAGCTAATTGACATAATTTGAGCCAGTTAGAGGTGTACCTGTGGAGGCATCCCCTGAAACTTTGCTTGACATCATGGGAAAATTAAAAGACATCAGGCAAGAGAAAAAATTTGTGGACCTCTACAAGTCTGGTTCTTTCTTGGGAACAATTTACAAACGCCTGAAGGTACCATGTTCATTGTTACAGACAGTATAAAACACCATGGGACCACCAAGCTGAAGAACTCGAGGCAGCCTTATGTTGTGGGGTTGCTTTGCTGTAGGAGGGACTGGGGTTCTTCACAAAATAGAAGGCATAATGAGAAAGGAAAATTGTGTGGCTATATTGAAGCATTAAAAGTAAAAACAATAAATATAAGAAAAAAATACTAAGAACTAGAGCAAAAACCAAGCCATGAAGTGGAAGAATTAGACCAGAGCAACCACGCGTAACTCCCCTGTTGTCAGAACGCCCCCATAACAAAACATAAACGTCACTTTGGACGGACTTCACTCTTAACGACAAAAAAAGTGACAGAGCAGACAGATTCAATAAGGTAGTTGTATATGTCAGGATCTGGCATATATGGCCATTTGGTGTGGTCGTTTGTCCACTTTGATGGAGGAATGGTGATGGTGGAAACTAGAGGACACCCATCCCTTTCTTACATTTTTACTTTATAAGAACGTCGATTGAATGATCGGCAACAATATAATATAATTGTTTGCCTGACTGGCCATGGGATTTGGGCTCTTAATAGCTAAAAAGCAACACTGTGTTCTTACTTTATGATATTATATTGTCAAATACCCCAGATCTTGTATTGACCGCCAGTCAAAATGGACGGGATGTTTTCCCCCAAAAGGAGGCGGAGGCATGACGCAAGGGCAAAGTTCCCGGATGATTGCTCTGGTCTATGGTCTGTAGACCGCCAAGACAGGACTGTGTCGATGCACAGAATAATTTTTTCTCAGCAACATTGAAGGTCCCAAAGGAACTTGTGGCACCCATCATTCTCAAATTCTCTGCCCTAATTCGCTCCACTCACTATGTTTTGCCTCTTTGACCCTGACGCTATTTGGTAGAAGTCCGTCTAAAATTACATACCCAAAATAAATTGATCATGCATGTGGCCCTTGTATTTTTCGATCTATAATGTTGACATCTCATGAAAGGTGACATCTTGGTGATCATGGCCAAATAAAAAATTAAATGTTATTTATTGGCTGAGACCTTCTGGGGAGATTAGATAGCAGAAATTGAATATTTTACTTCCGCCTAATCAGAAAAGTAAGTTATAAATAAATAATGCCACTTGTAGTACAACTGTAGAGCAACTATAGCAAATTTGATGCAAATCAAGGAAAGTGTAGAAAAGTTACTGGGGTTTTAGTACAGACAAGTACCAAGTAAGTGTCCTCTCCAAAAAGAACCCGAGCCCTAACCATTTTTTAGATTTACAGCTTATATGTCTGTAATACCTTATTAATTACACTCGCATTGTTCCAACAGCAAATTAACTGCGTTTTGGTCCAGTGGTATTATTTGTTGAAAATATTGAAATAGTATGACTGTGAGTGTGAGTTGTCTGTCCCTATGTGTCGGCCCTGTGATATACTGGCAACCTGTCCAGGGTGTACCTCGCCTCTTGCCCTGTGTCGGCTGGCTTAGGCTCCAGTCCCCCCGTGACCCTGCAATGGATAAGCGGTATAGCTAATGGATGGATGGATGGAAACAGGTTTTACCTTCATTTCCAACAGGCATAAATGTAATATAATAATTATAAAAGTTTGGTGTATCTAATGTATAAAAAAAACAAAAAAACATTTCAGCGTTTTGCCTGGCTCCAAAAAAGGCTTAGATGGTAACTTTGAATGACAGCGAGTGTGGTCATTCCGGGTTTACTTCAGTGTTTCTTCGTACATTTATATTTGGAATGCAAGTTCAGTTCATGCAAGAGACCACTACAATCATGCGTTGAGACTTTAAGAAAACTGGGTGCGTGACAAACAAATATTTATTTCCTTTTTAAATGTTAATTGAATACACTAACACACTGCAGATGTCACATACATTCACCGAGCTCTTGGCCCTCCTTTTGTTTGCCCTGTAAAACAATTTAACAAGGCCCCTGTAGTCCTATCTCTTACTGATTTGGTCCATCCACTGCCACTCTGCAGTCCATCTCCTGCCCCTCCCTGCTCTTGCACCACCTCATCTACCTGCTTTTGCCCTTCATTCAGCAGCCCAGACCTGACTGGCTGGCTAATGGTTATTTACCACAAATTAATCCATTGCTATGATACATAGCTAACATAATAAAATAGAAAGATTGAAATGTCTAATATGCACAACCATAAAGAAACTAGAATACACTTTTTTTAACTGGAATAATCTATTATTTGGTTTAATGTGTTCACCTGGCTACTTTTCATCTTCCTGGTATGGGGCTCTTTAATAAATAATAAAAATAATTGTGTTATCTTCCCATTCTCTTTTCCATGATCTGTCAATGGACAAGACTACTCGCCTATTTAAACAATCTTTTGGTGGCTAATTAATAATTCATGTATTATTTTCTCGATTTATGTCCCTTGGCTAGAGCAAGAAAAATCACTGATCTACTCAAACATTTATCTTCTATGTCGACAACTTTTTAAACTAACCAACGTTACCTTGTTCTTAACAGCTTGCTACTTCAACTAACAGCTAACTTCAAGCTAATGTAATGTCTATGGCTATTGCGTGTATAATGTAACAAGTATTGTAGCAGTTGCTGGTGTAATATGTGAATTACATCAATACATTAATATATTTAGTTTTTTTGTTGCGTGATTTCTCATGGAAGGCTAAGGCGGATTTTAAAAAGCCTTAGGCAGGTGCCATATAATAGGCACAACCATGAAAAGAAAGAAATAATACAAACTATTTATAGGAAACGTAAGGATATTTTTTGTAAAGAGATGCCAAATGGTATATAAAAAGTATGGGAGTAAGAAAAAATCGACTCGCTTGAGTATCTCAATATTATGTTTAGCGATACATTCTGAAAACCAAGTTTCGATTTTTTTTTTTATTAAACAAATACAAATGTATTCCTTTTCTCAGATTGCACAAAAGTTGTGTTACCGGAACTGTGATAAATACCAGTGCAGATCCCACAGTTTTGTTTTTTTACTCAGATTTATATATTTATATTGAGTCGTAACCCGTGTCGTGATACGTGTCATACTGCCAGATTCTTGCTAATACACAAACTATGAAAAAGCACCTACGATGCTTTTGTTGTAGTCCTGAATGTTATGCACGTTATGAAACGTCATAGTCAGCAGATTTGGCAGAAATGCAGTGTTTGTGGGTTGTTTAGAATGCATTTATTTCCCCAAACGACTTGATTGCTGCTCCTTGCAGAACTGAGAGTGCATGTTGAGTTAACGTGTTATTGATGCAAATATTATGTATTATTATATAAAATTGTTTTGAAGGAAATCTACAGATTCGTAACTTTTCAAGCTTGTATAGCATGGGGATGGGATTTCATGGACAATCGTTTTAAAAGCACATATCTTAACCGCCGGCGGGTCAATCGAATAGATCCAGTTAACCCTCTCCAGCCGGAATACTATAACAATTGAACAATTTGTTTACTGTAAGGATTTGTGAAATATCACACTGCTGTTTACTTATTGTGGTTTATTACTCTATTGAATGGATTGATGGAGCCAGAGACCAATGTATCCTGCTCCAGTCCCTCAGGAGAGTAATGTTGTGGACAGCTGACAAGCTTAGGCTCATAGCAGAGAAGGACATGGACCATAAAGGCATGACTTCTCAGGAAGAAAATATCTCCTTGTCATGAAACTGCTGTTGAAATATCATAACCATAAGGACATGGGAGACTACATGGACCCTGATCGCCTGCCAAGAACATATGTTGGTCCAGTTTTGTTGTTGCTTGCTGTATAACATGTACTGTATAATACTGTAACCATTGTATTTATTCAACTTCTATAGTTTACCTTACTTTTTACAAATATTACATAATATAAATATTTGATATTATGCATACACACTACTTGTTTAATATTTTGTCATGCAATTCTGATGTTGGTCAGTATCAGGTATTGTCCATGTTTAAATAAAGGTTGTGTTTTGTTCGACATATATGTTATATTTTAGTATTTTAATTTTTATTTTAATTAGCTAATCAAATGGATTGTGGATAAGTGGTAAGACAGCATGAAATCTTATATCTTTCGTTTTGCCCACTAATCACTAAATGCTCATAACTTTTAAATTAAACATGCCATGTCTAATCTACTTGCAATTATACATTCTCCACATAATTGTGAAAAGGTCATATAACTCATATACAAGTTTTCCTCCATATTGAATACTTAGTGATTAACATGTTTCATTAACATGAAATGCTGGTTTCAGTTAAAATATTTAAATACGGTGGTAATGTTGTAAACACTAGTGTGTGAAAGCTTGTTGGTAAAGGATGATTAACATAAAATAAGTATTTAGATATTTACATAATTTGTATAACTAACTATTGTCTTTAAAATGGTATGTACAGTTTAGATTATGTACGTACACGCCACATACCTTTTTAGCATGTCGATTTCTTATTCTGGTTCAGAATATCATTTTTTATTCGGGCTGGAAAGGGTTGAGCATTGTCATTATAATGAACAAGACAGAGATTTTAGTAGGCTAAGCATTTACATACTCTTACATACTTTATAATTTAGTATTTTGGTACACATTTCTTTGTTAACGTACATGACTAACTTTGTGTACAGCTGTACCCGTTCACATCCCTAGTGCGCACCTTTGTTTATGTTTGTTTTAACTGACAGAGATTGTTTTCCTTAGCAGGAGCACTGGTTTGAGAAGGCTCTGGGAGAAAAGAAGGGCTTTGTCATCAAGAAGATGAAGGAGGATGGAGCCTGTCTCTTTAGAGCAGTGGGTAAGAAATTTTTTTTTATTTTATGTTTTCCCTTGGGTAAATATCTTAATGTTCATATTATCATTTCAGAATATATTTGCTAGACTGTATTTTAACCAAAATATTGAGTGCAAAATACCCTTTGTGGTTCAAAGAGGAATCCTGTTGGGTAGAGACCCGCAACATATTAATACATATTTTTGGCTTTGTTATATTCATATATTTACAGTTATTATTTTCTTTTTCAAATATGAACTGCCTCTATGGGGTGGAGATATTTAAAAGTAAAAAAATATATATAATAAAGGTTGGGCTTCTGAATTAAAATAAAATAACCTTTCTTACATTAGTAGGAGTTTTGATCTATTTTGCTTAGCTTTTACCATATCATGTTATCCAACACTGATGGACACCGATCAGCCACAACATTAAAACCTTTGGCAGGTGATGTGAATAACATTGATCATCTCGTTACAATGGCTCCTGTCAAGGGGTGGGATATATTGGGCAGTAAGTAAACAGTCAGTTCTTGAAGTTGATGTGTTGGAAGCAGGAAAAATAGGCAAGCATAAGGATCTGAGCGACTTTGACAAGGAGCAAAATGTGATGGCTAGAGGACTGGGTAAGAGCATCTCCAAAACTGTGGGTCTTGTGGGGTGTTCCTGGTATGCAGTGGTGAATACCTATCAAAAGTGGTTCAAGGAAGGACAACCGGTGAACCGGCGACAGGGTCATGGGTGCCCAAGGCTCATTGATGCGCTTGGGCACTGAAGGTTAGTCAGTCTGGTCCGATCCCACAGAAGAGCTACTGTTGCACAAATTGCTGAAAACGTTCATGCTGGCTATGGTAGAAAGGTGTCAGAACACAGTACATAGAAGCTTGCTGCATATGGGGCTGCATAACTGCAGACTGGTCAGTGCCCATGCTGATCCCTGTCCACGGCCGAAAGCGCCTACAATGAGCACAGGAGCGTCAGAACTGGACTATGGTGCAATGGAAGAAGGTGGCCTTGTCTGATGAACCACGTTTTCTTTAGATCGTGTGGATGACCGGGTGAGTGTGCGTTATGGAGGCAGTGATGCTTTGGGCAATGTTCTGCTTGGGTCCTTGGAACCTTGGATGTCACTTTGACACATACCACCTACCTAACCTTTGTTGCAGACCAAGTACACCCTTTCATGGCAACGGTAAATTCCCTGATGGCAGTGGTCTCTTTCAGCCAGATATTGCGCCCTACCACACTGCAAAAATTGCCACGGAATGGTTTGAGGAACATGACAAAGAGTTCAAGGTATTGACTAAGCCTTCAAATTTCCCAGAACTCAATCCGATTGAGCATCTGTGGGATGTGCTGGAACCACAAGTCTGATCTTTGGAGGCCCCACCTTGCTGCTTACAAGACTTAAAGGATCTGCTGCACCTGCTGCCCGTTATGATCGACCGAATAAGTGAGGGAAGTTGAGTAAGAACAAATGGGTGCGGTTAACTGCACATGCAACAGATTTAGCGGCGCTCCAGCACTTCTCACAGTAATAAAAATCAAAATATATCTTCAACCATCACTACAGCCACAAAGACGCAAGCAAACTTTCTAAAACAAGGTCACAGCGCCTCTCGCTTGTGATACAGATAGCAACACAAAAAATATGTCTCTCGGCCAAACTGGATAATCTGAGGTCAAAAAAGACTGACAGCCATAGATGGCGGATATGCACTTAGTCTAGAAAGCTTCCCTTAACTTGTAGTCAAATAATAATAATACAAACAATGATGATCTAACAGTGTGGTTGGTTACATTAGTAATAGAAACATGAATCAAAAACCGTACTGGCATGGCTAACGTAACCAAGGCTTGTGGTTAAATGTTCGGGATTGTCAATACTTTAACCCATTTTTAACACACACCACATCCACAGCTGTGCGTCAGTATTTGCAATTATAGTGCATAATTGCTGCTATATGAACATAGTTATGTACTTTGTCCTCCGTGGTCGTTAGGTAAAACAAGTAGCCTATGAAATTGATAAAATACAGCAGTCGGCCTACTTTAACTGTGTTACATTATTATGAGTGTGTTAGTGTTTGCCAGTAGGCTATATTGTATGAGCACGTTGCCCTCCTTAGTTGGGCAAATATTGGCTTTCCCAATCCTCAGTCACAAACGCCCAGGCAGAGTTGCCCAGGCAAAATCAGTTGAGCCAGATTGGCTTTGGCAGCTTTAATGAGCCACCCATACAGTCTTTAAATCCGACAGCAAGAAGCAGTAGTTTGGTTATACTGACTGAAATCATGCTTGTTGCAGTTAACTTGAACAATGTGATGTTTTCCTGGTGCCAAAATTTTGAATTGTTCTTATATACTTTGCAGTTATTTAATGAGAATTGTATGTTTGCGTAGTCAGAAAAAAAAAGTGCACTCCGGTACTTAATAAAATAGCACTACAACCCTGGTTATGCCCTTTAACCTAGTGTGCAGTCTGAAGTTCACTACAAAAGGGATTAGTTTCAATATACACAGGATAGGATGTTATAATATTCATTTTGCCATACTCCACGATGAGCACTTAAAAAAACTATATTTTAGAATGGACTTAGGTTGAGAGCAGGTATGTCATTGGGGTTTTCAAGTGGACTCCCTCCATCCCAGATGTTTCGTTAATTTGAGCCCACGACACCTCCAGCAGACTTACCAGTGAGCAATGACGTTTCAGAGCTACCCCCCTCTATATCCGCTCTCGGCACGGTCAGAAATGAAAAAAAGTTGTTTATTTTAAGCTGAGAGATACGTTGGCAGTACGTTGTTGGTTGCCCTAACAATGAAGCTAATTCTTGTGGATTCCATTCCCCACAAGTTCTTCCAGGTAATTTTCCTCTGCTCTACACTTTCCTTGTTCATCCATCACTATTGTTTGGCTTATGAGACAGTTTTAGTGCTTCTTACTTTTTCCTCTTGCTTACGTATCTGTTCTATCACTATTTTGCATTATTGCAAAGGGGTTGATTTTGACCATCTCTGCTTCATTGTGCCAAGTCCAAATTCTCCTCGTCCATGTTGTACTTTTTCTACTATTTCCGTATATTCAAGGGCTACTTTTGCCTGCAGCACTGCCTCTTTTGATTCCATTTCCATCCTGTTGCTATTGTGGTTGCCGCTTTTCTTACTATACTGTCTCGGGATTCCGTAAATGTCATTTCTAATCTAGCTTTAGTGCACTTAAATTCCCCTGTAAGCCCAGTAAGCAGCAGCTCCAGAGCACCTTTCCCATAGAGAGCCAGGCTACTAAGACACTGTGGTACCCCTAACCATTTCCTAGCATAAAATCTGACTCTTCTTTCTAGCATTTCAACTTTAGTGATGGGTACCTCATACACTGTCAATGGCCACATGAGCCGGGGTAGAAGTCCAAACTGTAGGCACCATAGTTATAGCTTTCCTGGCAACCCTGACTTCTCAATGCTCGCTAGGCCTCTGTTCAGTTCTATCCTTAATTCCTCCACCTACTCTGAGTCTTTAAGGGTAGCGTTGTACCATTTTCCGAGACTTTTGACAGGCTTTTCGATCACGGTTGGAATTGTATCCTCATCTATGAAGAAAATGTTGTTGCACAATCTTCACTTACAACTGATATGCTTCTGGATTTGCTTGGTTTTATTTTCATTCTAGCCCATTTAAGGTTATCATAAAGTTTGCTTAGTGGTCTTTTAGTAAATGGAGCAGTTGTCGTCAATATTGTCATATCATCCATATATGCATGAATGCGAGGGAGGCGTAAACCTGCCCTTAACTTTTGGCCACCAACGACCTATTTGGATGCTCTGATTATTTCCCTGGTCATAGTAAATGCCAAGGGTGAGATTGTACATCCGTCCATGATGCCAATCTCCAGATGTTGCCGATCTGTGGTAAATGTTGGTGTATTGAAACACAACTGAATGTCCTGAAAGTATGCCTTAAACAAGTTTCAAATTGCATTTGGTACCTTCAAAACTGAAATGCAGACCACAAACGTTTGTGGGGCACAGACCCAAGTCCAGAAAAATTACATTAAGGTCCTTTTTTCTCACGGTAATAATCAGCCAAAACAACAAGATTTATATCTGACATTATTTTCCTACTGTAATAAGAAATACAATTTTTAACTCAGACCTGGGGTTTTCTTTACCCTGACTCATAATAGACAGTTTAACTTTGGTTGAAATTATACTTAATCAAATCATGCTCTATTTCCTTATCTCAATTATTTTCCAATGTTAATCTCCACATATACATTACAGAAAGGTTAATGATGAATATTATAACAATAATAGCTTAATTTGAATAGCAATTTTTGCACCTAACTATGCCACATGTATTACAACAAAAGCAACAAGTGGAATAAAACTAGAAGTAACACTAGAACAAATGGAATAAGAAGAAAATTAATGCTCAATGAACTAAAACAACTTCACATTTTCTGGAATACCGTTGCAAAAGTCTAGGGTCACGTGCAGTAAAAGCTTTTAATGGCCTACTTAGTCTAGACCTTGAAACCACTAGCAGAGCTTTGTCGTATACCCCCTATTTTCTTAGTCTAGACATTGAAACCACAAGCAAAGCTTTGACTTATATCCTTTATTGTATGTGTGTGTCTTGTTGACACTTTATTCTTTGTATTTAGAATAATTTCCTCACTGGTCATGTCAGCAGATTTCCCCTAGATGGCAATGTAACACCAGAAATATAGAGTATAAATAGTTTGTTGAAGAATTCTGGAAACCATTTATACGGTCCTCCACCTTAATTGTCACAAGGTCCCCCATATCAAATTTTAACTTAGCACAAATACTCGAACACATATAGACATATTTTAGTCTCGTCATTTATATTTGTTATATTTAAGGATTTGCATTTTCCTTATAGCTTATAACAATTGTGCAAAGCCTTTTTTATGTCATCAGAGCTACCATTCCAAAATAGTAGTGGAAACCGAACACCTACTCGCCAATTTTGCAGTATATACATATATTTATGAAATAATACTGGAATACCAATACCAATAATATTTTTACATGAAAAACACATTTAGTAAGCCGCACATTTAGTAAAAACATAGTGTCCTGGCAGAATTGGTCTGTTATGTACGTGCTGATGTAGAGGTAACGTGCTGATGTAGAGGTCATAGTTGCAAATTTGCATTAGCAGCGACTCGAATGCATAGCGATTCCTGTGATGATTCTGTAGACACTTTTGACAAAGGCTAAAATCACATTCAACTCGGTCTAATGTTTTTCTGACATTTTGTAGACCTCATATTTGTTTGAGCAAACCATATAGGGCTGATTCTACAAAAATGGTTCATATTGGAGTCCCCACCTAAAATAAGTATTTTTATAAAGAATTAACTTTTTAGACTTTAATATTTTATGTCTTTTCTTGATAATGATATGGTCTATTTTGGAACAATACTTTCATTGTGATACTATACAATTAGACATTTACAAATTCAGGGTTTATATTCTACTTTCTATTGGCAGTTGTCTGTCCCCAACCCAAACCCCTAAATTTTGATTGTTCATAAAATACAGTACAATTAAATTGTCAATTTATGTACTTTATTTTATATTTTATGAAAAAAATCTAAATTAAGAAATTTTATGTGAAAAATGATGTCACCAACTTCCCTGTCACTACCGAAACACAATTAGTTTTTGTCTGCACACAAAGCCTGATTTTAGCAACATCCCTAGAATTTTTACCAGGGAGTGAGACTCCAACCAAATTGTTTAGGTTAGCATATTGAAGTTTTGTTTCATTGTTTTGAAGTAATTGCCCTCTGAAATCTTTAAATCAGTGTGTGGTTTTTAAAATCATCATTACCGAACACATAATTGCTCCGATAAAGTTATCAATTTTATTTAAAATAGTTATATATGTTGATTTTATTAGTGTGTATCACTCTAAATATCTATTTTTTTGCCATGTGCATGCAGTTTTGGTTGTGACATAATGCAAAAATGAATATGGAGTGATTTGATATACTAAATAATTGTTTGTACTAAGTAGTTGTTTGTACTAAGACATTGTGTATTAGGTCTGCAATGGTCCTGTTTTGTATCCTGGTGTCTAAATATAGCACTTCCTTAGCTCTTATCTAGGTGATTAGGTCCGGGATGCACCTATCCTATCCACTTAACTTGTAGTCTTGTTGAAAGTACAAGTTTTTGTAAGTCGCTTTGGATAAAAATGTCTGCTAAATGATTGCAATGTAATGAAATGTAAATGTAATGAATACAGTTGTCACTACCGAAGCAGTGTCCGAACACCCTTTTTTTCCACAAAAAAACTTTGTTGAGATATAATTTCAAATTCTATTATGATTTATTATATGTATGCATAATATCATCAATCAGTAATAATTAAGTCAATATAATGCATTTCGCACATTTTATGACCAAAATTGCGCGTGGATTTTTGTTTTATGTTGTTAAATATCTATTTAAATTGTTTAAAAAAAAAATCATACAAAAATAACTTAGTGTTCAAACTAACAAAGTAATAAAAAAAATTATACTTTTCATGAACATATATACATGTTTATAGATTAAATACATGTCTAATTATTGCACATTTCAACCATGTTTCGGTAGTGACATATTTAGGGAAAGGGATTACAGAAAATAAACACACACTCACTGGCCACTTTATTAGGTACACCTTGTAAGTATCGGGTTGGACCCCCTTTTGCCTTCAGAACTGCCTTAATTCTTTGTGACTGACTCAACAAGGGGCTGGAAACATTCCTCAGAGATTTTGGTTCATATTGACATGATAGCATCACTCAGTTGCTGCAGATTTGTCAGCTTTACATCCATGAGGCCATTTGAGTACAGTGAACTCATTGTCATGTTCGAAACCAGTTTGAGATGATTTGAGGTTTGTGGCATGGCACGTTATCCTGCTGGAAGTAGCGATCAGAAGATGGGTACACTGTGGTCATAAAGGGACGGACATGGTCAGCAACAATACTCAGGTAGGCTGTGGCGTTTAAACGATGCTCAATTGGTACTAAGGGGCCCAAAGTATGTCAAGAAAATATCCCCCACATCATTACACCACCACCACCAGCCTGAACCGTTGATACAAGGCAGGATGTATCCATGCTTTCATGTTGTTTAAGCCAAATTCTGACCCTACCGTCCGAATGTCGCAGCAGAAATCGAGACTCATCAGACCAGGCAACATTTTTTCAATCTTCTTTGCCAATTTGGTGAGCCCGTGCGAATTGTAGCCTCAGTTTCCTGTTCTTAGCTGACAGGAGTGGCATCCGGTGTGGTCTTCTGCTGCTGTAGCCCATCTACTTCAAGGTTCGACGTGTTGTGCGTTCAGAGATAGTCTTCTGCATATCTTGGTTGTAAAGAGTGGTTATTTGAGTTACTGTTGCCTTTGTATCATCTTGAACCAGTCTGGCCATTCTCTGACATCAATAAGGCATTTTCGTCCCCAGAGAACTGCCGCTCACTGAATATTTTCTCTTTTCGGACCATTCTCTGTAAACCCTAGAGATGGTTGTGCGTGAAAATCCCAGTAGATCAGCAGTTTCTGAAATACTCAGACCAGCCCGTCTGGCAGCAACAACCAGGCCACATTCAAAATCACTTAAATCACCTTTATTCCCCATTCTGATGCTCTGTTTGAACTTCACCAGGTCATCTTGACCATGTCTACATGCCTAAATGCATTGAGTTGCTGCCATGTGATTCGCGGATTAAATATTTGCGTTAACAGTTTA
>JAVQIZ010234456.1:0-10244 GCA_036023535.2 Galaxias brevipinnis | reverse complement strand
ATATACTGTATACTATATATATATATATATATATATATATATATATATATATATTATGTTTAATATATACAATAATTTTGTTATATCTGTAAAAATAGAAAACAATTTTTGTGTTAAATTGGTTATTCTCAACCGGAACAATGGCAAGCCTACCTCGGACTTCATGTTCAGGGTCAGACCAACAAGTGGACGGTAACAAAGAGCCTGAAACGGATCATCTCACACCCTGACTACGATGCCCACACATATGACAACGACATAGCTTTAATGGAGCTATTTACTGATGTCACGCTGAACCAGCACATCTGGCCTATCTGCTTGCCTGCTGCCACGCACCACTTCCCTGCTGGTAACGCTGTATGGATCACTGGCTGGGGGAACACCAGAGAGAATGGTGAGCTTTAGATGCGTGGATATAGATTTCGATTAAACGTTGTCATCTTTTTGTGTTTCATATGTGATTAATAGAGTGAAATGTATGTTTTCACTCTGCCAGGTTTTGCATCGCCAGTGTTGCAAAAGGCAGAGATCCACGTGCTTGACAACACGGAATGTAACACATTGATGGACGGACAAATCAATTCGAACATGTTATGTGCCGGAGATTTGAAAGGAGGGGTAGATGCCTGTCAGGTAACCTAGCTACAAATCCATATTTTCTACCTACAGTTTTATATCTGCATATATGTAATGCTGTCTTTTTGTTCATTACTTGTCTCAGGGAGACTCTGGAGGCCCATTGTCCTCGATAGATTCAAATGAACGTGCCTTCTTGGCTGGAGTGGTGAGTTGGGGTGATGGTTGTGCTCGCAGAAACAAGCCCGGTGTCTACACCCGTGTCACCAAGTATCGTGATTGGATAAAAGAAACAACTGGAGTATAACAGACTGGAAAACAGGTTTGCATGCTCACCTGAGGTTAAGGACAACATTGAGACAAACCAAAATGGGTCAAAGTTCAAGTGCTTAAAACTTACATGGTCTTCACAATGTACGGCATGCTTCTTGAAATGGTGAATTCTCACTATAAAGACCTTTTCTTTTTATTATTTTATTTCCTTGCTTTTGATATCATAAAAATGCTCAGGGGAACAACTTTTGTTCACTTTTTTTGCATGAGGAAATTAAGCAAGAAATGTGCACATGTAATAATATCCAGAGATGCTGTTATGTTTTTCAATAATTTGTTAAATTGTGTATACCTTTTTATGTTACAGGATGATTATTCTTACTAAAAGCACAAACATTTCATTTGTTTCTGGTTTTCTTTCAGATTTTGAATCTTTACTATGGGTTCTTTTTGTGTTCTGAGACTTTTAGCTGCCCAAAAAATTTATGGAAAGCAGTGGACACTTGACACCATTCAGACTTTGTTACTCTAACTGTCTGATTGAGAATAGGCAGTAGACTTTGTTATGTTGCTGTCTGTAAATATGGTATGGTTGAGATCATGCATGATTGCAAATTTGACTCACTACTGTGTGCGAAAAAAGCCACACCTTACATTACTCAATCGTTTGGTTGTTCAAGAGATACTAGTTCTGGTGACTTTTAATTGTCATGTGCATAATGTGCAGGTTCTCTGGGGCTTGGCAGGCTTATTGATATAATACGTTTATACAGCACACAGTCCGTTTCTATGGGTTACATAATACCGCTGACATGCTTGTGTCATAAGCAAATGACAGTCAAGTAGCAACATTTTCATTTCAGGTTCACCAACAGCTCATGCTGATTAGGGTATTAACAATTACAACTTTAGACAATTAATTTGATTATTTCAAGGCTATAAACTGTACAAATTGCAAATAAATTTTTAGATTTGTATTTTTTGTCAATGCCTAATCAGCCTAATTGTTTGAATTAAACAAATTGGTGTACATGGGCATCAGTATATGTACATAAAAAGGGGTTTACATTACATAGAGTTGATACTAATTGCCTGGTCTAATAAAATGTAACTATTAAAACGTTTTAATGGATTTATGGGTGTTCGTCTACATCATTTTAAGTTATTCTTTTTGCGTTACTTTTAACTAATAATAATATTGTAAGTAATTTATATACATCATCACAAGAATACAAGTACATTACAGGCTGTGTGGCTACATTACAGCAAAATTATGTTGGTTATCTTGCTGAATGTGTCAGATATTTATTTAAATTCCTAATATAATTTATAGTAATATATATTGCATTATAAATCTATTATTATTTGTTTTACTGAAAACATTTAGAAATATTTAAATACAATAATGTATTTGAAATATTGTTGCCGGAACCTTTTACACTGTGTTCACACGAATAATTTAGTGGAAGGAACGGAAATGTCTGCATGTACGTCGATGTTATTAATCCTTCTATTTGTTAGGATTCGTTTCTTGAAGTAAATAAAAATTTAATTGAGACCTTTCTATTCTCGCTATTTGTACCACTGCAAATACTGCAACAGTTGTCGTTCAACCCCTGACTCCCGCACATGTTTCAGGTAAGGAATATGCTTTGAACAAATATGTGGTTTACCTTAGTCCCCGGAAGAATGTTTGAACGTGAAACAATCATTTACATTTGTGTGGAGCACCTCGAGTTCTGATCCAAAGTTAACGATGGCTACTTTTCCCATGAATGTCCCTACTAGCGGAATGCACATTGAAGCTGTATGTGACCCGCCAGAAATTTTATGAGAAGAAATACGAATATGTTGTACTTATCTTTTGACAGCTAACAGTTAGCTAACGCTCCAAAGGCAAAGTTGCAACAACGGTGTGAGTGTCTAGGAGTGGGGATTGCTAATAAGCGTTAGTATGGTATTACAAACAGACATCAATATATCTAAAGAACATAGTCGTTGGAAAAAGTTATAATTCCAAAATACCAGAGGAAACATGTAATTAGCAACACAATATATTTGAACGAACAACTATGCTAATCTGATTACTTTTGGATTCCTTGTCAATTGCTTTGCCCATTGTAGGTTGAGAGGGAAAAGAAGAATGGATACCCTTGATCATATGCTTACAGACCCTCTAGATTCTGGGGAAAGGAATAATAGACAAGTCAGTGAGGCGTGCATGTTGGGAGACAGTCGAGTTAACCTACCAGAGGATCTGCTTGAGGATGTAAGTACAACTGTAATCTGTGTTTTATAAAGAACAGCATGCCTATTTCTGTGTTAATGTGGGCATGTGTTTGCCAGTGAATCGTTCAGAATTTTAAGTAGACCATAAACCAAAGTGCTTGACTCCTCCAAATTTCTAAAATTGTAAGAGAGACCTATACTGTCCGCAATTTGTTGCCTGCAGCCTGAAATATTCTTCTCAGTACTGAGTGAAAGCACCTGGACTGAAGTGCTGACAGATGACCAGAAGCAGCACCTTCGTCAATTTTTGCCACAATTCCCTAACAACAATATAGCAGAGCAGGACAATACCATCAGTAATCTCTTCAACAACCAGAACTTTAGCTTTGGGAATCCTTTGCATCTTTCACAAAAGCTCTTTCGAGGTATGTAAAATTACTTTCACACCAGGCACATTTGATGAGGTTCTTTGGATTGATTTTTTTACTGAATTAAATTTTTTTGGGGCACTTAAACTTGTGTGTGTACCAAGCTTTCACAATGTTCACAATGTTTTTTTTAAATGGGCGTCTTGGTCCACCTATCTTTTCTATAACTGATTGATCAGTTAACCTTTAACCAGTTTTGTAAAAGTACTTTTTGTTTGACTTCTTTTTCAGATGGACACTTCAACCCTGAGGTGGTCAAGTACAGACAGCTCTGTGCAAAGTCCCAACGAAAAAATTGTTTGAATTCTTTGCAGCAGTACTACCAAAAACTACTGAAGCAAATCCTTGTATCCAGGAAGGTATGACAGAAGGATTTATTTATCAAGAACAAAATAAATAATGTCTGTCAACTATTTTTAAAGAATAAATCTTTGTATGGTTTAGGAGCTCCTGGATTTAGCGGCCCGCAGCGGCCCAGATATTTCGATAAAACGGAAGTTGCCCGCTCAGGCTCGTGGTGATATGCATGAACAAAGGGTCAGAAGAAGAGTGCGACGAATACTAAAGGAAATCAGAACTGAATGTGGCGACAGCAACGCCTCCTCTGATGATGGTGAATATTAGCCGACTCTATTTTTGAGAGAATCAAGTCAAAAAACATTCATTAAAGTCTATTACACATGTAAATAAAGTATGTCAGAGGCTAAAGTCATTACTTAAGGTTCTCCACTTTAAAATTGCAGTTCTGTGTTTAATGTTTAAAGTTATTGTAAGTATTATATCGCTGGCATAGCATAAAACATTATGTGGTGCATATTCTTTAATAATTCTTTAAATGGATGAAGAGAGCACAGATATATTCTAACATTGCTATGGATATGTAAGTCAAATACTTTGGAAACCCCTATTGCATGACAAATGTTTTTGTAACAACATTTTATTTTCAGATGCATCTCCATGGCTACCAGCTGCCCAAACCACACCCTCTCCTATGCCCACTGTCTCCCTTAGAGTTTTGCCCAGTCTATTCACTCAGGACATGAAGACCATTGGTCAGTTCTGACATATCATCTCTTACAGACAGTGGCATGTTTAGACTGTATGGTATAGTCACTTAACATATTTGGTGGGTTCCTTTTCAGAAAAAAAAGATCTAGGAGAAAAAGACTTGAAAGCCATGTTACAAAAACATAGAGAGAAGAGGAAATGGCAGCCTGTAAGTTGTTTTAACAAATACAATTTTGAATGTATGTTTTACTCTGTTATTGTTCCCTAATGGTTTGTTCATTCACAGGACCATCCAGACCTTATAACCTCTGATATCCACCTTGGAGACATGATGTCAAGAGTCAATATTGGGCGGAAAGGTTCAGCTATGGGTGAGTGCATTGCCATTTAGCCTAGTAAGTCAAATATGGCAAAATCCAGAACGCTATTATTATATTTAGAATAACTTGTAAAAAACAAGTTTGCCAAATGTTTCATTAGATATACTGTTATACATTGCTTCTATCATGCCCTTGATGTGCTGTAATGTTTTCTGCATAACAGACTTCCTTACTCTCCTAAATGAGCAAACATTCCCCCTTTTTACCCAAATTGAATTCAACAGCACTCTTTGATCTGGCGTTGCCCAAGAGAAAGTTGAGGGAGGAGAGGAGAAAGAAGAAAATGAGGACCATCAAAGTGGAATTTGAGGATCCCTGTGACACCCTGCTACCGTCAGAGAACACATCTGCCAGCCTTATTTCTGCACAACCAGACACACCAGCCACTCCACTGCCCGTTGTCAAGGAGGAGTGAGTCTAGATTTGTAGTTTTAATTACCACAATAATACATTTGTAATCAGTAAAAAGTTTAAAAAGCATGTATATGTAAATAGTTATTTTTCACATATTTTTCTAATTTGTTTTACAGAAAAGTAGCATAGACATATGAAAGTAAGAGAAGACGTGGGAACAAGTTTTTTTTTTTGTAAAGTTTTGGTCAAACCCAAAAAAAAGCTTTTCTTACACTAGGGGTTGCTATAGCTAAGTGTATTTCGTCTGTTCAATGCAGGCCAATGGAGGAGTCTCAGAACAGCCCTGTTATAGTGGAGGAGATAGCTGTGAGCTTCTTTAACCTGTTGGAGAACATCCTGAGGGTGGAGAACCTGAGCAGCACCACCGTGGTATTCACTTTTTACTCAAATATTTACACCAGCCGCCCCTGTAACCATATTAAGTATGATGATTACAGATGAGGAACTAGCCACCATGATCTCTGTGGGGATTGGTTTCGTTGTGTTCTGCTTGCAGTTGGAGGAGAAAGTCCAACACTGGCAGTCATCTCCAGCCAGTTCCCTCAACCCGTGGTTCTCATCTGTGTCCTGCTGGTCAGAATTGGTATTGCCGGCATTGCACTTCTTGGCAGGGGAGACTAAAAGTGGGTTTAAGGATTTAAGTTATCATCTCTAATAATGACCTATTTCACAGTTCAAAGTATTATGCCATTTGCCAAAAAACACTAAACTTAAATGCATTGTTAAGATTAGGCATTCTCCTCAAAATGTTCTATTTAATTAATTGGTTTATGTATAAAGTTAAATATTTTTCTGATTTCTACTTAGCTGGTGCAATGGTTCTCCCCACTGGATTCTCTCCTCATGTTGAATTTAAGGAAATTTCTCAGCAGTGGAAATGGATTGGTAAGATTTATTTCTTTCAGAATTTAATGGTTTGGCCAATGTTTCTGTTTTGAGATTGGTAGCGGCGCTGAAATGCTCCCTTTTATTGAAGGTCCCACTCAAGATGGAGAGAAAGATTTAAGTGCCCTCTTTCAGCTATGGGTGGACTCAAAGGACTTGATAGTGGTCAAGGTACGTAACCAAACTATGATATATCCTATGATAGGAGTTGGATAACTATATGTTTACTTAATGTGTATTGTCCCCCACAGGCAGAGAATGAGGAACAAGCAGACATTACTTCTCTTACACCCAAAGTGTAAGTGTCCTTTACTTTCAATACTTGTCATTTAATAATAGCAAATAGAGAAGCTTACACAACTTACGATGCAGTACAAAATGCTTATTCATCTCCCAAGGGGCAAGCTGAGTGCCACCATACATATAGGACAGACAATAGACGCAAAGCCTTGCATCTCAAAGCAGTACAAAATAAGGGGGCACAGTGCTATAATAAAAAAGTACTAGTCACATTTATGTTTATAACAGACCTATATATTAATGATTATATATAACATCAGCATATCATGGACGCCAACATTACCTAAGTCCTCAGTACATCCCCCCATCCTAGTCATCATCATCAGTGACGGTCATCAACAGTGTTCAATAAAAAAAAAATTCATCCCAATAGGTACAAAGGACTTCCTGAATCTCTCTGTAGATCACCTGGGCATAACAAGGCCATTGCTAAAGAAGCTCTAGCTTGCTAATAACATTGGATGATCATTATTATGGATAATGCTTTTGAGCCGCCTGCCCATTCTTTATTCTATGATGATTTCTAGCGAGCCAGGGGTCAAACTAACAGTGGTTCCTGCCTTTCTGATCAGTTTATTGATCTTGTTTCTATCCTCTGAGCTTAAGCCGCAACCCCAACAGACAACGGCATAAAATAGGACGCTTGCTAAAATGCTTTGATTAAACACATGATGGAGTAGCCTGCTGACGCCAAAAGTCTGGAGCTTCCTGTGGAAAAACAGCCTGGACTGGGCGTCTGTGTTCTCTTTCCAGTCCAGCCAATTATCCACAAAGACAGTGAGGTACTTATAAGAGGAAAACACCACAACGGCCTCATCTTTAATCAGGACAGTGGGTGATACTTGATACAGACAGTACCGGTTGGTAGCGGCTCATCATTGGAGATGGTTAACGCCAGGCATAATGAATCTGCCAAGATGGTGAACTCAACATGTGAATCATCATTTACAACTTTCTAAGATTGCTCGAAAATGAAGAAAAATAGAAGATTTCTGATACTCTAATGATGATGCCAAGAGAATGTTTGCTTTGTATGGACATATTAAGCTCTTCTTTAGAATAGAAAAAGGAGGACAATGCATTGAGGAGAGAGGACAGAAAAGTGTGTGTCCAAAATTAAAACCCATGCCTTTGTGAGACATACAGGCAATGATATTCAATCTTGGATATTTGCAACAGGACCAGCCAAGGTTGAGCTACTCCAGTGGCCACCAACTAACAAAGTTATTATGTATTATCGAACTACAGCTATGGGGTCTAAAATGTTCAGTGTTGTGGCTGATATCTTTTTTTGTTTAACAAAGCAGTTGGACAGATTACGTGGTGAGACCCAGCACTGGAGACGAGAGACACGTTTTCCAAGTCCAGGTTAGTCCCTCAAGAAGCTCTGAAAATTTGGCCAATGTTTTGATCCACAGTCTCAAATAAAAGATTATTATCTCAATCAAGAGAAAGCTGCTGTAAAGCATTCTACTGATTTGAATGTCATAAAAGCGCTTTATAAATAAAATGCATTATTATTATTATTACTGTGTAAAAAAATATACACGTCTGTGCTTCTTTGCGATCAGGAACAGCAACGTTATGACAAACCACACAAAGCCTTCACGTTCAGGATGCATGGCTTTGAGTCCGTGGTGGGGCCCGTGAAAGGTGTGTTCGACAAGGAGACATCTCTCAACAAAGCCAGGGAGCACACTCTGCTACGCTCGGACCGACCAGCATATGTCACCATCCTCTCTCTAGGTTAAAGACCTCTCTTTGTGTAACTATTGAACTAGCAAATCGTCTTAACTTAATCCCTGCTACCACGTGAATCGATTGTAGATACTTACAACGTGTTGTGTTGGAGCGTTGCATTGACTTTGAGACTCATCATCCGTCTTCCTCCAGTGCGTGATGCAGCAGCCAGGTTACCAAATGGAGAGGGGACCAGGGCAGAGATATGTGAGCTGCTTAAGGATTCTCAGTTTCTGGCTCCCGACGTCACCAGTGCACAGGTCAGGCCCTCCGGCTCTGCTGCTATCTTGCCTAAACTAACTGTAGAAATCTCTGTTACGATTGAACGGCTGAATGGCTTGCCATGTTTGTAAAAAAAAAAATTTAAAAAAAAACATCTAAATCTTAATCTAAAATCGAAACAGGTAAACACTGTTGTGAGTGGCGCTTTGGACAGACTTCATTACGAAAAGGATCCCTGTGTGAAATATGACATAGGCCGCAAACTGTGGATCTACCTACACCGCAGTCGCAGTCAAGAGGAGTTTGGTGAGCAGTGCTACACAACAGAATAAACTATGAAATTCTAATAATGAAACAAAAAACAAGTTCAGTTATTACGATAATTTACAAGAATATTAATTATTCAACTTTTTGTTTTTTGGCTGGGGCCTTTAATGTGTCTAATTAAAAGTACTGTTACGTTTCCTTAAATTATTCATTTTAAATAGATAATTGCTGTTCAGTAACTTGAATGAATTGGGAATTCTCGAAAGCCAAAAAGGCAACCTTTTCCATGGTGCCATTTCACTGCCTGTAAATGATGCATTGAGGGGAGCACACTCGTATCATTTTTGTGCCTTTCTTTCCACAATACAGAGAAGATTCACCAGGCCCAAGCTGCTGCTGCTAAGGCCAGGAAAGCTCTGCAGCAGAAACCCAAACCTCCATCCAAGCCTGTGAGTTCTGTTGCTTCCAGTCTGCTGTCATACTTGAAAGTCTTGTCAAACCACCTTGACCTGACGTCCTGTTTTCTTACAGCCTAACCCTATCCTAGGAACCTGCATGGCCCTGTTTGTGGCCCTTTAACTCATTTGTGTGTTCTCTAGAAGTCTGGCTGTAAGGACGGTGGGGGTAAAAACCCTGGGTCCCTGGAGACTGCACAAGGTACTCTCAGTGATGTCGGCGCAAACCCAATGTCTCCCACCCCCACGACACCTACGCTGAGCACACCTGGAACCCCTAAGTCGCCCCTGGCCCCTGCAGCGACCACGCCTTCAAAGGCAGGCGTCTCAGACACAGTCAGCAATCCAGGGTGAGTGTTTACATTCGCTGAAACACACCCCTGGAAAAGAATCCGCCCGTGGAAGTTTTCAAATGGCATCTCTTCTGCGGGCATGTTTTAGTAGGAACCCGTAGAGAATGCTTTGGTTGTGTTTTAAGAATTCCATTCATGCTTAACCAGGTCCAAAGACATTGATGAGTTACGTTTAACCTCCCTCCCTCCCTCCCAGTGTTCTCCTGGTGTCTCCTCCCTCCATGCCCCAGTTGGGCACCATCTTGTCCACCAGTCAATCTGGGTCAACCGTCTCCCAGGCAACCGTCTCGCAGCACACAGCTCGGATAGTGGCCCACGCCGGAGCCGCCGGTCTGCCACAGGTACGAGTGGTGTCCACTCAGCCTGGCCTGGCAGCCTCCACTGGACACCAGCAAGCCACACTGCTGCATCAGACCCCTCACCAGACCAGGGTGCCTGTTTCAGTTGGTACAAAGGGCATTACTCAGGTAAACATTAATACCCATGACAGAGCAATGGGAATTTAAAAGAATATTTGGTTTTGGTTTTATAGTCTTCATTGCTGTGGATTTGCATTGATAATTTTAACTTCTGCTGCCTATTATATTTATGAATCCACTCACATGTATATTAGCTACAATAGAAATATTTTGAGACTCGTGTGTGTGTGTGTGTGTGTGTGTGTGTGTGTGTGTGTGTGTGTGTGTGTGTGTGTGTGTGTGTGTGTGTGTGTGT
>JAVQIZ010234444.1:0-23793 GCA_036023535.2 Galaxias brevipinnis | reverse complement strand
GTAATTATAATTCATTTGTTGGTATTTATAGTAAATTATTTCTAGAATGTGGCTATGGTAAATAAAAGCTGTGCTGGACCTCACACACAGACATATTTTATCTCTGCCTGTATGCAGATGGAATGTGTGCTTAAATGCGCATGATGCAAAGTGACATACGGAACAAAAAAAGCCTCAGAGATACATTTCCAAGCATTTGGAACTACTTACTAAAAGCCTTGCCCAACTCTCTTATCATTACACAAGGCTATAGTTCATCCTTCAGAGTGAAAGTGAAAACCCAAAGAAAAACATCCAACAAACATTTGCCTGTGGTAATTGAAGCAACTATATCTTCCTTTCTTAGCCTTTTTGGTTGTTACTTTTCATAGCTCGGAATGATGTTAACTTGAGAGGAGCGTCTATTTGAATCAAAAACAATTTAGTTTTCTTTTCTATTAAAGCAGAAGCGGTGGTTTGCTTCAGTAACCCCGGGTACTTTTAGGGATAATCCCCTGTCAAAGTCGACCTGGCATCATGTCAGCACCCCTGCTAGCTGGTTTTATCAATGGCCCTGCCACTCCAGTAGTTCTCTCTCTCTTCCTTCCCTCTCATTTCAATTCAGAGGGCTTCAAACATTCAACACACTCAAGAAAATAAAAGTGAGCTTTCTGATTCAGAGTCTTCTGCTACATTGTCCTCCTCTAGTCAGACATAGTTTAACCTGATGTGACTCCTGGCTGCCTGCAGGGAAGAAACCCTTTGACTTTTGTTTCCAGAGACCAAATAGTATCCGTTAATCGTATTACCTCTGAAATCTCCCGTGACATCACCCACTCCTCCTCAAATATTCATTATCTCCAGTGAAAAACAGGCTTCTCTGGTTCTTTTTTGTTGTCATTTTTTTCTCTCCTTCATTCTTCTCCTGTTTCCTGTTTTTTTTTTTTTTGCCTTATCAAAAAGCAATTCATTATGAATGCTTCACATCTGGCCCAATCATGTTTTCACAGCATGCAACATGACAAGGAAATTAAAATGGAGCCTCCAGACTTCGTAGGTGGCCGACAGTCTCTGTCATGGGGGCTCCTGGTGCTCCTCTCTGTCTGAGCTCATCCACTGACAAATCATCAGGTGCCTCTCTATGCCAGAGAAATCCAAAGGGACTCTCCAAGGGCAGAAAGTTTAATATCCCTTTTTATTATCTCCCAGGTGACCACCTGTCGTAACGGGTCAACAAAACAAAAGCTTAGATCAAACTGAAAAACAAACATAAAATGGAAGGGTTATGGTAAGTAGTTTACAGCTTTGATCTGATAAGAGATGTAAGGCATCTGTTCGCCTCTAGAAATGCTCTGTAAAGAGATCCCAATGCACTGGTTATATATATCTTAACCCTGCAGTTGCATACAGATCAGGTCCACAGACTGGCAAAGAAGTGTTAGCGCATAGTAGCATAGACCAGCAAAAACCCTTGGCTGTAGCAGATCCTTTTAAAGGTGTTAGCAAGGATATAAAGTGAATTAGTTATGGATGCCATTTGCAACGCGTTTAATCTCCACAGACCAACAAAGGAGGACAGCGAGCAGCTGCCTTGCTTCTTACCGCTTTTAAGTTGTACACATTGTAATAACCTGCCAGCTCATTAACATCAGACCGTGTGTTTGTGTTTACTATTAGGAGGATCCATTTTAAATCTCAAAAAATCCTCCATAAAGCCCCCAAGTCCACTCTCAATAATTGATGCCCGTAGACGACTAGAAACTTTGCCTCTGAAGCTGATTTGAAGGCAGAGAAAAACACAGAGGCTATTTAGAGTGCTTTATTTGTTTTAACCATGTAAGTGACCTGCAAAATGTTTGCTGGGCTCCATGTGGAAAGAGAGTTTTATGAGCATCATATCTATGATTTATTTTTCAGATCACCCCCATCACATTCCCAGTTGGATGCAATTGGTCAATTACTGCCGGGTCTCACAGGACCTGAAAGAGCCCCTTTCACTGCCCTCTGCCATAATGTATAATGAAGCCATGTGGACTGACTAGGAGGATTGGCCTTCACAAGGTTTTCCACCTTGTCCTCTAAAGATGAGCTACCTCGGGAGGCCCAGGTGAGGTCAAGACTTTATTAACCCGGAAAGCACATCTTTTCATTTCTAAACAAATTTAGCAACAGGAAATTCACTGGAGGGGTTCACCACAAGCCTGGCTGATGGCTGAAGGTTAACATTCAGCTGACTTTAGATTGTACTCTATCTTCAAGCTAAGCTTGTTTTGTGCCTATAATATTAAAATACTACAGTTCAAACTTAAATCCCTAATTATGAAGTAAATGCTAGGTCCATAATAATACAAACCACATTATTTAAAGAATAGCTGTTAAGATTGTTGCTTCTTTTGACCATAAATCTTCATCTTCTGCTATGTAAAGGCAAAACACTGTAAATGCAGCCATTGTCGGGTGTTGCAGTTTGTGTTGCAGTTAGTTGATAAATGGATTCTGTCTCTGTGTACGGGGAACTTAGCAATGTCTTTGTCTCTCAGACTTCACAGTGGTGATCATAGGATAACCCTTCCCACACAGTTATTAATCACTGGCTTACTCAGATCAAGTAGACAGCTGATTGGCTGGATAGTTACATAAGGGAGTGTGTGGGATTGCTATTGGTGCTTCTCAAAAACCTGCATTGTCATTGTGCTGGCCACCAACACCAATAGCCAAAACTAAACTAGCCAACTAACAAACGTTTTGTTTACTGAAAACGAATAAAAAAAATAACAAAGCACCTAACTAACTAACTAACTAACTAACTAGTTTTGGAGTCTCGTATGCATCTATGGCTTTCAACTAGATAAAAAATATAGCAACATGGCACAAGTGTTGAAAAAAGGGGGTTCTGTTTCTGGATTTTGGTGTGTGCAAGAGCTCATCACAAGGCAACATATTCATCACCAAGAGAACACGATACACCCTGTTTGCAATATTGCCTGATATGAATGTTCCTAAAACCTAGGAACCATCTGCCATATTAATCATCTCAGTGGTGAAAGGATGGTGTGTACATTGCTTGATATTCCCCCTCAAGGTAACAACATGTCGGTTTAATTCCATAGTGTATTGCCATCTGCTTCTTATACTTTTGATTGGAAAAGTTAATGTCACAGCACACCGTGGGTTTGCTACTCAGAAAGGCAAGCTTATAGGAAAAGTACGGTTACTCTTATGGAGTTGACCTTCGAGGATCCTCATCAGGGCTATTAGTTCTTGAAAATGCCCTTCGACAGTATTTGCAGAGATAATCTAATTAGATATTCCGATAACAGATGCCATAGTGGGCTAAATGCTGAAGGATTTCGGGACCAACATTGATTTTAATGAAGTGTAACTAAAAGCCTTCTTGGGCTGCATACATTTTCGTAATGCCCACGCATGCACATTGCACAACCAATTTCTGCCTCCACACATTGTAAATCCGTGGGGGGACTTGCGCACTGGGATTTCCTGTGAGCTAAGCGGACTGGAGAGCATGTGCCTACATTGACCATGTGATAGACCTGACTCATTCCCCCAGTAGTGACTGCTGCAGCAGAAGAGATACAACAGCAGGGGAGCCTAGTGGATGAACGCTCTATTAAAGAAGAATTAAAACAGCACTAGAATCACAGCCATCTTGTCTATTTAGTAAATATACAAAACATCATTCACATTCTTGCATGATTCTAATGTGCTTATGAGATCTACATGGTGAACTCCTTACAATTCAGTCTTGTTTTGCATTTGCTTTGCGTGATGCAAATCGCATTACCCAATTCCCATTCCTGCAGTTGTCTGAGAATGGAAAATGTCCAGAAATGGTTTGCCTCTTCTCACTGCTGCAGTCTCCCCTCTGTTCTCTTATATCAAGCTTGTAATGGAGGCCAGCCATTCCAAAGCACTCCGCTCTGAACAGGCAGAGATAGCGGATGTCCTGCAGCGAGGGGTGTGATGACATCTGCTCTCCTCCCTGCTGTGGCTTTAAACATGTTTGGTCATACTCCTCGAGCATCACAGACAAAGTGAAGTCGCCTGGGAAAGCTCGGGACGAGGGTCTGTCATAATTATCTGCCTTGAATCCCAGACAGACAGCATATTTTCCTGCTGTCACTATGTCTGCCCGCTGTCTCTTTCTCATCAAACCTCCATTAGTTACTCTGTTGGACTCCCTGTTGTTTTTCTGTGGTGGAGGTCGTCCATAAAGTGATGATATGTATCGCACAATAGAAAACACATTACAGGAGAATCCCGAAATTGGTTGTTTGGACACATTGTTTCACACCCCATGATTTCAGATTTTAGTACAACTGAATGGGGTTATCATGTGTGAATATAAGAGGGTTTCCCCTAAACCCCTTTCCCCTTTACAGTGCTACTAGATAAGTCGAGGGTGCAAAGGCCACCAGCTGGAAAGGGGTTTTGAAAAGAAGCTGTTCCACCAGCCGGCACATGGATGACATCTAGTAGTACGGCTGCAACAAGTTCATTTTTCCAGGAGATATAGAAATGAGTGCACACCATTTTGAAGAAGGTTTTGGACAACCCCCCTCTTCACCCCGTTGACAGTTGGGCGAAGGAAGGCCAGGCTTTCCGCTGTGACACTTAATTGGGTCTCTCCACTCTCTTCCTTGGCGGCAGAGCACTTGGCACTAAGCAGAGCTGGGACTAGAGCCATTCACAAAAGGCCCACGCTTAGGGCAGATGCAAAGACCAATTTCCCAAATGAAAGTTGCACGCAACCAGATGATTTGAAATCCATTAACGGTTGCACAAACAAAAAGGATGGCCTACAGGGACAATTATTGTACAGTGCCCATGTCAGTCAAGATGAGAGAGGATGCACCGGGAAGGACTGAGTAGCGGATGAGGAGGGAGGCAGTGTAAGTGTGAGGCAGCGCCTAATCAAGACATCCGGATGGAGTGAATCACGATTAGATTGGTTGGCATTTATTAGCTTATATAATCACCTCCTCCTATTTTAATTAAGGGACTGTAATCGTTGGACAAAGGCACATGTGTGCAAAGCCCCAAACTGTTTCACTAACCTTGTCCTAGCATACAAGTGGAAACGAGTTTCTTAAGACTTCCCGTACAGAACAAATGTACACCACACTGAACACTGCTGAGGCCCAGTTAGAACAGCACTTGGATTGGTCTTCCTTAGGCCCAGAGGGCAGAAAACATTGTGCTGGCTTTCATGTTGCAGTGTCAGGCTGTGGCGAGGGATCAACGTGGGCTCCTGTCTAACACTCTCCATGGGAGTTCCTTTGGACGCTTAGCTTTCCCTGGACAAAGCAGTACGAGGCAGGGAGAGGACAAACCTTATTGTTATGGAAAAGTAATGGGCTGAATCTAAGATCAACTGAATAATAACATAAAATGCTTTAAGAAAATCCAAATACTATCAACTAAATGACCAAAAATAGTTTTGTTCCACAGAATAACACAAAACCGATTGATTTGATGATGTTAATACCGGTGGGAATTGCCTTGGAACGAAATTGGGAAACCCGCCCTATAATTGTACGATACGTCATGTCATCTTCTTAGTAATGTACACTTTAGTGTGACGAAATGGCTCATTACTCAAAGCAAGGTGGCTTTCGTTCTCATTTATTTTAGTGTTGAATGAGCGGAGCTACTTGGTCTCACCAAGGAGAGCCTACAGTGAGCCATAGGGCAGCAGTAATTGTACTGTCCTTGTCCAGAAGTACAATTGGCCTGAGTGATGTTACGTGATAAATGCAATTGTTTCTTTCCATCTGATAAAGAAGCATTTTCTATATCCTCATTGCCTAACCACTTTTGGCACCACTGTCTCTGTCTTGTGGCTTGATTGAGTATTGCAGAAGGTACACATTTGTTACTCCTGCTTGCTTTGACCCCGTGTAGCGGTGTATTTCTATTGGGGTTTGGCAACAGAGAGGGAGAATGTCAGAAATACCTGGTTAATCAGTATATTTTTCTTTTTAAATGGGTAAATATAAATTAAAAAAATAGTGGACTATTTCATATGGTACAGTAACTAGCTGAAAAACATGTAATAAAAAAAACCTTATATACTTACAAGTATGTTTAATACATAGACTAACAACATTAGTCCAGTAAAATAATACTTTCTTCCTCAATGTTACAATGCACATGTGCCCACAATGACATGTCAATAAGCTATGTAGCGTCCAAATTAAAATACCAAGGTAGTTGCACACATATACACACATACACAGTTCATAGATTTCATTTTAATATAAGTAAATCATTGAAATATCACATTCGCTTTAGACCTTCCCACATTCTTAATAGATTACAGTGTGTGTAAATACAGTTTCAGGTTTACTTTCCCATTGGCTACATCTGCCGACTACATGTTCTAGTGTATTTTGCAGCTCCCTGCATTTCGAACTGGAGCTGCATGCCATGGAGCGGAATAGGGAGTGCGCGGCACATTCACCTTCACTCTTGGACATTTGACCATGATTTACCATCAAGGCTGACATATTTTAATATGAAGGAATAGGGTATAGACACGCACTTCACTCATTGCACACAGACTGCACTGCATACTAGTTGGAATTGGACCAGGTTGCTCACAAGTGAAGCGCGTATTGTGGCACATTCCAGAATTTTAGTCTCGGACTGTCGCACTTGTCATCTAGTGAACGGGATTGTGTGGGCTGCATGGAGGGATGTCGGGATGGCTTGCACCAGGAGAACCAAAACTTTGGTGTCTACATGCGTGATCTTGAGTGGCATGACCAACATTGTGTGCCTACTGTATGTTGGATGGGTCACTAATTATATCGCGAATGTGTACATCAAAGTCCCTATGCCTGCCCCGGGAAAAAAGTTGGAAGTCGATAAGAAAGGGGACACGCTACGGATCATAGAGAGACTTGATCGACTCGAAAATGTAGTTAATCAGCACATACAAGGTAAAGTTATCAATTTATAACAATATGATATGCTGTGCAATATGAATGTATATTTTGAAATAGTTTGGAAATGAAAATGAAATAATTGGTTGCCTAAATTATCTACCCAAGAAACCATACTTATTAGTAGCACATTCTAGTGTTTTACTGTCAGTGCCCAGTCCACCTGTTTTTGGTGTTTCAGTGTCCCGGGCAAAGACGTTAAAAAAGCACTTCAGCTCTCAGGGGCAAAGTGCAATTAATATAATTTTGCAGATACATATTTTATTAGGCCTACTCCAACAACTATTGCTGTTACTAGTATATTGTTAGTCCAAGTTGTGATAGCTGTCATTTTAATATGTTATGACACATCGGGTCATCATTGCAATTTGCAAATAAAAGCTTACATTCCTTTTTGTTTTTCACATCATTGTTTTGGGATGTTATACCTTGGGGCAGCTATTTCTTCGATCTGCTTTGTGATGTTATTGTAGCAATTGTCTCTACTCTGACATGCTACCGCTCATTAGTTTAGAAGAAATTTGTACATTTTATGCTGGTTTCATTGTAGCCTGAAACACTGCATTGTTCTTGGGCTCAGGAGAAAAAGCAGGGTTTTTTTGTCTATTTTGAGCCTTAAACTTGCTGCTATTTCCTCCCAGGTAGTACCTGCAGTAACCTGTCATAGAGAATCAAGAAAATGGAAAACATTGTACTACACATTTGCATGCACAGTTGTTTTTAGTTCCATTGCACAAAACTAAAGAAAAAAAGGTAGCTTGATAGTTATGCTGCATGTTCAATTAGTACATACTGGTGGAATGGTCCAAATTATTATCAGCATAATAAACGGAGGAAAGACCTTCAAGATGCAATTGGGACAGAGAATTTCACTCATTGAACTTTGTTGATTAGGTGCTCTTGAGAATGTCTGGAATCCTCATCTGAAATTCCTCCAAGCCCCTCTCTACAGCTTTAGTATACAGTTACCCTCAATGCCCCTCTCCTAGGAGGCTCAGACAACGCTTGTCGTCAACACACTGGGCATGTTTCAGTTGGAAATAGGACAGGTACAGTAGAGTATAAGTTACAGGCAGACAGAAAGGCGCTGCCTAGGGTCAGGAGCAGGATAAGGACACCCTGGAGCTGAGCCTGGCAGGTTAGTGGAGCGATCATGCCACCCTATGCCAGAGTTACATTGCAGTGTTTGGCAGCAGTCTGTATCTGTTGGACAACTCCTTGTGGTGGTCCCACCACTACCTTATCTCTAAAGGAAATGTTCAGCCTATTTCTGTTTCTCAAAAAGAAAGATGGGGTCAGTTTAGAGAGACTAAACTCAGTATTTGATGATGAAATGTCATGGTGTAAGAGGGGGAGAGGAAGGTGCAGCACACAGACCGCCGTCACTTAGGCTTGGTTGGGTAGCTGACAAGTTCCCACATGCCCACTATAATACCTGCAACAGCACTCTCCAACTTTCCCCGTGCTCCCAAAAAGCTTCAAAATTGCCTGTGTTCAAGGTTGTTGGTGTACAATATGAACACATTACAATACTGCTAAGACTCTCTTCAGAAAGACCATGCACTCACATTTGGCATTGTTGGTTTATTGGTAACAATGTGCCTGGTCTCTGATTGACTGGGTTGCTTTCATTCCACATGTAGTTTTGATTTGTCAACCAAGCGATTGAGTAGGTTCTAGGCAAAGACAAAGAGATTGGCAATAGTGCATGAGCCAGGGCAGGAGTGTTGCTCTAACAAGGCATTATTTTGGCCAAAGAAGTGAAGAATGGAATAACTTTTGTATTTTAATTTCAATTGAATGTGCTTTTAACTTGTTTATAACTCTATATATAACTCATGTTTATAACTTTTTGTGACAGTAGTAATTATTCAAATAGTTAAAAGTTAATTGTTATTACAGTACAGTGTTATTGGTCTATTTTTCTGGTGATTGCAGTTATGAAAACAGCCTCCTTTTTTGGTTGTCTATTCGACCTCTGAGTCTATGTATTGATTGCATCAATTCACTCTGGTTGTATTGGCAAGAGCTTTCTGTGGGATATTTAAATAATGCAATGCTGATTTAAGTGCAAAGGATAATGATGGTTATTGGTTGGCCTCATTCTAATGAACCTGTCAAATCAATTGAAGGCCCACAAACTCATGTTGAGTGTTTACGCTTAATGAGATAAGGAGCAAACAAGGTGTGTGTGTGTGTGTGTGTGTGTGTCTGTGTGTGTGTGTGTGTGTGTGTGTGTGTGTGTGTGAGAGTATTTTGCTGTCACTTTGGTGAGGTAAACACTTCTTACTGTATGTGTGTGGATCTGTGAACACATGGCACTCCACACACTGTTGGTGTCTCCTCTCCAAAAGAAGCACTCACAAAGGTTGAAGCACTCTCACTTCATGTTTTCATTCGGTGCTTAGGGAAGACGAAAGCTGCATGGCAAATGTTTTTTTTTTCAGAAGCATTCTTTGTTGTTACTTGTATGTTAAAGTCTTTCACACCGTACTCGGTAAAGTCAGGTTCTTTGCATCACATTCCTTCAACAATGCATTGAATGGGATTTTAGCTTCAAGATGCTGTCCACATGAACAGCAGTGACATAGTTCAAATATTGATCATATATATATATATATATATATATATAAAACGTTACATACATACTAGAACAGAAGTCACTGGAGCGATGTATTTTAGGACACCTGAGTGTCGATATCAAAGCCAAACATTTTCACAACCTTTCTTGCTATTTCATTGTCCGTAGTATACCATTTAATCTATATTGTTGTTATTGAGTGTATTGCAGCATACGATGGCTGTTCAAATTGGTCATGCCCACCTTACATAGCAACTTAAAGACTTGTTTAGACTGTATTTCGGCACTTACTTGTAGCATTGAGCGGTTGTATCTGATTTGCATTTGCATTTGAGGTAGTATTTATTGCTTTAATTGAAACTCTTGAATTTCTCTTAGCCAACGATTAAGTTTATTGATGCACATGGATTTGTCACCTGCTGTTTAATGTCTCACTTGCATTGCTCTTATCTAGGCTATTGGGCTGGGGATGCACTAATGTATCTACCTGATTTGTGTTGTTTTTTTCTTCTAATTTTGTAAGCACAATTTATAAGTCGCATTGGATAAAAGCGTCTGCTTAGTGACTGTAATGTAATGTGTAATGTAGTGAAAAAAATAGGCCAGAAAACGAACCACCTTTTCGCACTTACACAGATACTTATAGGTATATATATGCTGTATACTTCTCATATATATATATATATACATATGAAACAATGTGAGACAAGATTGTGTCTGTCTTTGCATTTTTTAAGATAACATTTCCACCCTAAGAATGAGAACACATCAATGGGTACTTGAGGAGAACCCATAAAAACTCTAGAAATGTTAAGAATACTCCTGAGAACAGTGGTTGTCATTGGGCAGTATATTTGTTGATGTTATCTATTGTATTTGCTAAATAAAAGAGCAACTTTAAATCAACGATTCGTTTGGCAAAATATCAAACATGGTTGCCGAGTATGCTTAGTCTAAGACTCTACATGTAGCATTTTAGTTTACATATTTAAACAAGGCCACCTGCGTTAGATAGATTTGAATATTAGAGGACAGTTATGTTAAAAAGGAATAATTGTTCTTCATAATTTCAAGGCACACATTTTCTTTTTCTCTGCTAGAGGGGCTAAAATACGTTCAGTGAAAACGGCAAACTCTAGTCTGTTTTTATAGCCAATAGTAACGAGCTTAGTGCTCTGATGTACTTAAGTCTTCCTTTTGGTTCAGCCTAACAGTAACCCAATGTACTTAAGGTAACACACAAAGTTGTTTGCGCTGTATTCAGGCAGACGAGGGTACAGTGTGAGAGTGAGATCGGGGTAAGGAAGTGAGGGTGTGAAACAGAAGGGAAGGGGGCCTGATGTGTTGATTTGCTCCTTCAATAAATAGAACAATTATTGAATTACATGGATATGAAAACGCTGGAGAACATTTGGTAATGAAAACAATTAATTACATCGATTCCAGAGGGCAAAAGCGTCATGAAAAAAATCTGAATAAATTAGACTTTGTAACCTCCCTTACAAATAATTCTGTTCAAAGGCTGTCCCTTGACAATTGGCATGAAAATGGATTATTTTATTTTTAGAATCACATTTTTCAGAATTTCAGTTCAACAATATGTATTTTTTCATCAACAGAAATTCTACAGAACCATACACATTTTGTGGATTTGTAAAAACAAACGGTTGCTTGTTGTTTGTTTGAGGCGTATAAGGTAGCTGACTGACAAATGTGAATGATTATTTACAGTATTACTTTGAACCTCCAGGCTCTCTATTTGTTATTAAATACCCATGCTACTAATGTTGCTGATGTTTTACACCAAGACAGACATCAGATTAGCGTACCCTCTGAGAGACTTCTCCTTCGTTCTGTACAACACCATCATCCACATCAATTTGTCTCTGTCACTCAAATCTGCCTGGTCTATTTGCTAAGTGCAAACATGGGCTATAAGAGGTTATATTCAGACCAGCTAGGCTTTTTAGAATAGACACATCTCATTGTGTTAAAATGAGGAGTTCGAGTGAAGGTGACAGCCACTGGAACAAATTAAAGTGCTTTGTTTCTTCAATCTTCCATCATTTTTCCCGCCTTATATTTTTCTGTTCTCTGCTAAGTTCACACATTGTGTTACGCTGACTGAAGAGGCAACAGGTAGTCATCAAGCCATATAGGAGTTTTACACAGTATATTTGCACAAAAGCACCACCATAATACAAATACAGTTCCTGACACGTACTGGTGTCACAGTATTTAGCACACTGAGAGAAACGCACAGATAAGTGCATTTCTGTCTATAGGAACCCCCTAAATAAAGTCTCAAAGGAAAAGGAAGGGACTGTATAATGTAATGTGTGAGGTGCAAACCAAGGTCACAGAGCTGTGGAATCTATGGCTTCGGCCAAAAAGAGGGGGTGAAATATTTCATGACTGTATTCCATATGAAATGCCCATACAGTAGGTCAAGACATTAAAAGGCAGCTAGTATGTTGCTTTATGAACTGCCAATGGAAAGGAAAAGCAACACATTTATAAGCTCAATATTGTTTCTATAGCTTGCCTTTTTTCTTGTTGAGCACTGTGCTTTTTATTTTATTTTAAAGGAGTGGGAAAGAGGCGACAATGAAGACTTCGTGAAAGATTACACAGGAGACAGAAACTACTTTAGTGGCTCTGAGATTCATCACAGTTGAACTTAATTGAGATGTTCAGGAAAACGCATGGCTTCTTCTAGCATGTTCCCAGTGCTCATCCATTTTTAAGTCAGCGGAGAGGGGCAGTTAATGGTTTCAAGTAACTACCACTCTGTCGAGTTTGCGGATCATCCTGTATGCTATGCTTTTTACCGTGTGGGACGTGACCAAATCATTGGTGCCTCCTGACATTTCTCTCACTTTTTACGGTTCAGTGCTGTTGAGAGCTTTGCTAACTTTTGTAAACTGTGGGTGTAGGAAACTGCTAATTACAGACAAGCCACAATGAGTTTTCTACCACATCTCAAGCGAGGATTCTAATTAGAGGCAATGGGACATAATCTTGTATTAATTAGAGGGAGTGGAATGAACCTGTAAGGAGTTATGGGCAAACTCAGTCAGGCAAAGTCCCCAGACTTGACAGAAATTAGTGCCCGGCTGCAGCTGGAGAGAGAGAGGATGTTCTGGGGTTCTTTTTATATCCACAAGATGCTGAAATTCAAGCCTCAATTATCACCTCGTCGCGTCTCATTATTTTCTCCCTGAAACGTAATTACTTTGTGCTTCTAAAGTCAGCCTTCCACTATCGAATTGTTGTTATAGCTCCGGTCGACACACAAACACACCCCAAGGCTACAAACTTTACATCTTCTGTCATTAGATTCGCCATAGCAACTGGTCACTGTAATAATGGGTATTATGGTATAAAGTCACCCAATCACTCTTTAAAGCAGTAAGACAAATATGGCTGTTCCTGTTATTCATACTGACTGGTCTCAGATAATTAGTAAGCCTATCATTTGTGTGATTTTGATTCCTGTTCAGTTTTCTTGATGATGTATTGCTGTGTAATGTATCTACAGTACACACCATCTGCCAATGTGCATTAGCCACTTTCCTCCCATGCCATACAGTTTGTGTCATCATTTATGTTGCGATATTTATCAACCCTCAAAATAAATTCCTACTTTCGGTGGAACAGTATGTGCCATTGATGTTTGTGCTTGTACAGGGAAAAACAGTTTTCTTGAAGCCCCTTGACCGTGGGCTTCTTCAACAAAGTGTGGGAGCTTTATGCTTAGTAGTAGGCTGGACTGAGGTCTTTGTAAGAATGGGAGAAAAGCGAGAGGTGAAAAACACAATTTGTCCTTACTCAATAGCTACCTTTACGGTTAGTGCTTGTGGATATTTTCATAAAAATAGTAGCGCCTGTATTGCATTCTTACCATCAGCAGTTCTCTATTGAAGAGATGTTTTTGCGCTTCACTAATAAACCAACAACTTGGTGTATTCACTTCAATTTAAGGCCGATAGCTATTATAACAGCATTACAAGAATTGCATTTCAAATTATTTGATCAATTGTTGTTTTTGCTTTGTATCAGTGACAGTGTACCAATTAACGATGACTACTGGGTGCGTTGTGCAATGGATTTCTAAGCGGTGGGTATTTAACTGAAAGGGAGTTGAAAGACAGCTCCCACATGTCTCTTTGAGGACCAGGGGGAGGATTCAGGTGCAGAGAAACTCTGGCCTCATTATGTCAGAGCAAGTTCCTGGGTTCAAGTCAGAAAGATTTGCCAGGTCTGATGTCCTTTGAAATACTATTATTGTGATATAAACATGCATACAGTACAACCCCTAGAGGTCATAATTAGTTTTGAAGCCAAAGTAGCATGCCTAGTTGTCATCCTTGAATGTTTCAGAAAAGAATGTTTTCTCATGGTCTACTTCAGAAAAGCTGTGACAGTGGCTGATAGCATCACCAAGGACAAAACCAACAATACATTTCCAACTTTTTGTTCTGGCCAATGGGGAGAGCACATTTACTTAGTCACTCTTGCCCATAGTCACTCTTGCCCAATCGTTTAACCATCTCAAGGGACACGAGCTTGAACGCTAATTGCGCTCAAAATGTTTCCCAATAGTGAAATTAGGCTGGGTTTTTGTTCAGAGGTATTGTTCAGCAAATTGCAGAACCTGCTTTTCAAAAAAATGCGTAGGAATCATTTATAACCTAGTTGCAGTTTTTGTTCAAGGCAAACCCCTAATTGGCTCTGTCCAGGCTAAAGACTCAAAAGTGTGAGTAATACTTCCAGACTGATAACTCAGCCACCTGGGTCCTTTATTTGCCCCCAGCGTTATGGTGAGGTCCTGTCTGGTGACCCTTGGATAATGGGAGCAGTGTTCCAGACACTATTAACCTCCTTCAGGCCTCACTCTGTTCTTCCTACCTTGTTCTCACAACACAGCCTTATAATAAGAGAGAAAGTTGTTCTCTGTAAGTTAAAGAGTTGAGCGCAGTTTGAATAGTTCATTATCACGCTGCAAGTAATTATAACGTTGACATTTTGTTCCAGTAGCTTTGGTAGGTCATAAAATACACATCGACCTTCAAGTTGGATATGAAACAGTTTTACATAATACACACTTCTCATATTTAATTGATACACACTATTTTTTTATACAGACTTTTTCAAGCACTACACAGCGCCTGCCCCCTTGCAATAACACAGGGTAGACCTCCCAACAGTTCCTTCCAACAGCTTGTCCCCTCTGCGGTTTGAAGCAGCCTCTGAGCTCTGGACGTTTGGTGTCAGATGCCTCATGTTGGTGGAGAGCAGACACCAGCTGGAGTGGGGCTCCGGGTGCAGGAGTCTGTCTTACTTCTCCTGCAGAGAACCCATTATACAAGATGACTGTAGGCGGTCTTAGGTGGTGCCAGTTGTAGATATCAGTCTTTGAAGTTCACAGGTTACGTTTCAGTTGCACAAAGGCATTTCCCCCTATCTGTCCCTTTGAAGCAGGCAAATTAGCTGCAACAATTCCGGGGTACTGTATGCATGCTTAATCCAATACATATTTCCCAGTTATGAAAATGACTATTGAGTTGGCCTCCTTTCCTACTTTGAATTTGGTATAAATAAGGTCTTAGGAGAAAATACAATTTGTCAGAATTGGTTATGGTCTTTCTGCATGGCCGTGTGTGTCATCTTATTGACACTGCAGGCGCCACCTGAGTTGAAAGAGCCTGAAAGATTGATGCTTGTCATAGGAAATCATGTCATTGTTTTTCCTGCAAGTCTGAGTCAACCTGATGTGCTGTGGCGCTGATAGAAAGGGAACTCAGACCCTACCAAGTTCTGCGTGAGAGATCAGAGTACTATACGCAATATTTCACGTTTTCATGCATCTAGTATTGATTATTCAACCCGCATCACTCTATGGGTTGTCCACAAATGGATGAATAGAACCACTGACTTCCTGTAGTACATAGCAGAACATGTCCCCCAATCTGTTCTACTCGAAGTTAAGCCTCGACCGTTGTTCCCGCCCTCTCCTGACACGCACACCCTCTGTTCACTAGAATTGTTTTTAGTCTTTCTAGCAAAATCCATGGAGCTTGAGCAGCTACTTCTCTTTGTATTGATTGGGAATCCTCTGTTTCTTTATCAAGGCCATCGGCTTAGTGAGCCGCAGCCCACGCCAGTCAAAGGCAGCAGGAGTGAAGCCAGAGTATTTGGTTCTATTGAGGAGTTTATGCCTGCAGCGTTTAACTGGCCCTCATACGGCCCTCTCTCCATGCCTCCTCACTGCACAAGTGCAGGCCATCAAATATTCACTGTTACCTTCTGAATGCAAATGCAATGGGTATAAATAGATCCAATGGCATTTTAAGGTGACAATACTGTAGCGAAATGAAGTCATCGCACATTCTCCCAAAAGAAACTACTTAGAATGCTGTTTATTTGCATGAAAGCGTCTTCACTGAATTGAGGGGGGAAAAAGCGAATGAACATGGTTTGTGCATTTAAACACCAGGTAATGTTAGTGGTGTATGCTTTTCCTTTTGTACACAGAATAGCACACTGCTTGTTGCATGTTTAATTTTATAGTAAACAGTATACGTGCATTATGTATACAACGCGTGGGTGGTTTAGTTTGCAGGCACAAAGTTTGATTCATACTGAACAAAACATTTTCTTTTTTTAAGTCCACCTACGAATAAATGACCGGTACATTTTTCTTTCTGATGTATGCTTCTCTTTTCATGTTATGAATTGAAAAGAAAACGCAGCTCACTGAATTCTGCAGCATGCTTTTTTCTTGTTCAATAATGCCCACAAAATCCTGTTTCAGATTTACTTAGTGAACGACAAAGTGATTAAAAATACTGTAAATCCACCACACCACAGCTCTCATTTACTTTTTACAATTACGCTGCTGCTTATGTTCAAGCATTGAATGGATACGTATTCTCTGATTTGAGGAAATACATTCCACAGTCAGATCCACGCTCATTATTTTCGGTTGCAGTGATAACAATTAAATGTAAGTCTATTCAGCGTGTTCATTTTGTAGGATAGTAAATTTTTATCTATCTCTTTAGTCCCTTGTAAAAAATGGCTATTCACCAGCAACAAGAACTTTCTCTCTCTCTCTCTCTCTCTCTCTCTCTCTCTCTCTCTCTCTCTCTCTCTCCCTCTCTCTCTCAGTTTACAATGTCTTCATGTCTCAGCAGGGGGATTTTGTCCTGCCACAAGCATTATGAGAAGAAAAGACGATAGAGAATGGTCTTAAATTGCACAGCTAGCTGGTATTGTTGAGTGACTTCTGAATGTGCTAAATCTATGCTTCTATTCTGAATAATATAAAAAAAAACAGTTAGAAGCTTCTGGATAGGGTGAAAAATAGACATTCTAAATTTCTGACAAAACGTGATAGAGGGATGTAGCCACCCAGCAATGCTTTGTCAGCTGGGCACAGAGGGCAACGTCTGCAATCAGCTGCCAAGCAGCTCCCACTTTCCGTGTGACCTGAGGTGCTAACGAAGCACCGTAAAGGGGAAAAACCCCTCCTGTCTCTTGTGTTGGAGTGGGGCATCTGCAGTGCCACGATAAGGACGGACTGCTCCGCGCCTCTCTCTGCCACTGCAGACCGTTTTGAGTCAATTAAATCTCCCATTGCACTGCTTTGGAACTAAAGTTATGAAATTGTTGGGTTCAGAACTGATGAATTTTGCAAGGGCAGTCATGACAAGTATAGCTTGTGGTGTAAAGTCTAAAATGTAAGAGGCAGCATGAATCTGTTTAGGTCTGATAACAGAAATATTGAAACTCTAAGCAAACAACCTTAGTATTACTGTGCAGTTAACGCCAGCATCATGCACTGCCAATTTCTCAGAATCAGCACCTCAGTTTTAACTACATTTGATCTGCCTCAATGACATGGTGCCAGTTCCTCATCCCCCTGTCAATTTTAATTAATTAAGTCTTCATCACATGGGAGTTTTACGTAACGATGCACTGCAAAAAAGAGCATTGTGTACTTGATGACTATCAACCTATTTCTAGAACAGGAAAGGCAAATATTGTTTGCTAAAATACAATTCAAATGTGCATGAATCAAATACATGACTTATTTCTTATATGTTTATTTTTGTTACAAGAACATGAAATTACTCCCAATTTCATTGTCTAATAAGCAAGAAGTTTATGTCAACAGTTGATCATAGTTTGTAAATGTTTTATAAATACTACATGATGGGTATTTACTGTAATTAGAACTTTGGCCTCATTGCTCTTTTCAGCGCAATGGATAGCTAACCCTAACCTGAAAATGTTGCATGTAAAAAAGGGTTAATTGAACAGAATCCAACCTTTGCAGAAATAAACGGCACTTCGCTGTTCCAAGATGTTTGGCAATTACCACAAACAAGAAAGCTTTTACCTGGCCTGCAATATTCAGTATGGAAAACATTTGTGTAGAAAGCTCGGTTAGAGCTGTTAGAGGCTGTCTAATCGGTGTGACTTCAGTGAATAAGTGGTCTTTTACCTGAAATAAGAAGTGTGTAATCGCAGGTCTTTGGTACACATGCCAGTTGTAACCTCTTTTAAAAAGTAAAATATAGCTATGATAGTTTGTTTTGCACTCATGCTGAAGGACTATCTAGTTAGCAATGTTTTCTCACCCTTTCGATCAGTCTGTCTGTATAGGGCTACACTAGACAGCTATTTTGTAGTTAGCGTTATTCAAAGTATTTTTACACATCATTATTTTTGTCCCTGTTGTGATACATTTAAGTCTAGTTTTAGTCATCTGTTTAAGTCTATTTCTTGTGTATGGTTTGATATTTCATCCTAAGCGAATACTTTCACCGCAATCCTTGTGGATAGCTTTTCTGTTTACTATAGAAGTTGACTTTATACCGTAGCCCTCTGCTTGAATGTGAGACAATGCATTCAAGGCACAGAATGACGAGAGAGAATTAGTTTATTGTGTTTTGTCCTTATTCTCTTGATCAGTCCTTTTTGCTGCCAGTGGTTTTCCATAGTGTTCCATCAGTCTCATTAAGGAGCGGGATTCATCCTAAGGCCACGTTGCCTCATCTCCGTTGTGGGAGGTGCAACACATCAGCCAGCTGGTTCCATCAGGGAATGACACTACCTAAGGCTATCTCTGTTACTCCATCCCCCATGATGCAACAAGATACCTCACATGCCATCTGCGCTGCCAGGCTAGTTCAGCAATCAGCAAAGCTTAGTAAGAGAAAGTGTTTTGTGATTTAGATACAAATCTCACACCTCCTTAATCAGCCATTCTTTGGTGGTAGACCTAGAAGGGTGAGTATGGTCTTGGCTTTTCCATTGGCCATGCCATCAGATGAGACCTAGAGCCCAAATGGCACCATAAAGGCAGATGTTCTTTGAATATAGAAGCACTTTCAAAAGTGCCGAAGGTTGAGTGACCTGTGCCAGATTTCCATCAACATTCCCAGAGTGAAAAATCTGAGAGCACGTGAATAATTCATGGCAGCACCACACCAACTGGAATAACTGTGACGCTAGAATGAGAGATCTCATTCCCAGTGTCTGAGGTTGCGATTCAAATCCATATGGACTTTGTGTAATTTAGGCCTGAAAAGTCTGCCTTTGGATGTTGTGGGAAAGAAGGAGACCAAAGTTAATTTGTTAAATTGCAACCAAATATATATTTAATTTTTATCAAATAGAAAACTGTTTGTGGATTTGTGTGTTTTAAGGAAAATGTTACAATAGAGCGTTACTTGAATTTTAGCCATTGTTGATGACAAGACATTGATAGATATTGATTGATATTACAAAAATTTAATCCATAAAAGAAAGGGTTTAAGTTTTAGATCACAGTCATTTAGCAGACGCCTTTATCCAAAGTGACTTACAATTAGATTACAGGGGAAGTCCCCCTAGAGCAATTTAGGGTTAAGTGCCTTGCTCAAGGGCACACTAGTGGTGGTGTTCCCAAGTAGATGACTAACTTCAGTTGGTTACTTTGCTAGGATAATGTAATCTTTGAAACCCCTTATAATATACTACACTTCGAAGTATCTGTCTTAATGGAATTTGTTTTCTTTTTAAATGGCTCAGATAGACTTTTTGTAGATATTGCCCCATAATAGACTAGTCTGAAAACGACTTTGCATCACAGAGGAATAAGCTGCTTGAGCTGCCTTGATCTTGTTTTATATGGTTAAGCCAATGTTTCCAGAATCATTTGATTCAATCTAAGGAGATCATTGAGGCTAAATGTTCTGGGCATGATCATCATCTCCTGTTTTCTCGGATTCTGAATCTCATAATTTTGCTGGTGATATTAAAAAGGCATAAGCAGCCCTGTGTCATCGCATCACATTTCTGTTTCTGTTTACCTCTCAATTACTTAAACCTAGTGAAAGAAAGGTCTGTGATATACAAAAGTATTGCATTTACATTATATATTTGGTGTAGATAAAAAAAACACCTAATCTTTGAATTACAATTTGCATTTCATGGATTGTGCCTGTATACGTAAATTGACTTTTGAGCAGTGTTTTAAACTTTGAGCATTAACTTACTGGAAATCAGTTTAGTTAAATGTTAATGAAGAAGCATAAATTAACTTTTATAACAATTATAAATTAACGAGTCAAATTTCCTAGAAGCGCAGGTTTTATTAACATGTTGGCTGAACAGTGGATATGCTTTATTATATTTAAGAAAGGAACAATCTGCAATTTATGCAGGCTTTAATATGCTTTCGTAAATGTCTTACATCCAACCTTATCCAAGGTCAGTCTAGTATCAAATTCACTCTTGATAACACTAGCTATTTAAAACCACTGAAGCATAACTATGGAGATCTTTAATAATGTATGTGAAATAAGAGAGCACCAACAATATAATTTAATAAATCCTCTGATGGCTTTATATTTAAGAATATGACACATAACAGACTATTATTGTAATATAATAATATTATAACTATCACACCTCTCTTAAGTATGAACTTAAGTCTAAATGCCACCAACGACTAATACAAAGATCTCAGTTTCTCAAAGAGTAGTTTTTACTGTTTTGTTGCCATTGCTATAGTGTGGTAAATCTTTATTTGTCACCAATGATTTATCTAGGGATCAAGGTTAAGACTTTGGTTTAGGCGTCCATGCAATATTGAACACTAAGAAGTGATTTTAGAATTATCTAGGCATCCACTGGGCAGAAAAACCTGAGGCGCAGAATGTCTGTCCGTTACCTGTCAATGTCATACGCTTTTAGCAGCTTCTGGATTTTCAGCCACTCTTAAGTGAACCCTTCTGAAATGTTTGGATTTATATCCCGCAGTGGGGAATACAATGTGTTTCCTGAGCAGAGGCTGTACCCTGGGCTACAGTTTACACACACAAACATCAGCCCTTTGGGAGAAGTCATGTTCTGAACTCCCAGTCACAGATGAGACTCCCTAGAAGAAGAAAAGAAGAGAGAGAGAAATAAAAAGGCGAGATGAAGAGAAACTTATTTAGATGCAAAAGGTGCCTGTGGGGTCTGATCCAAACGATGGAAGGCTAGAGGAGAAACACCATATGCAAAGTTTTAAATTCACGGCTGATGTTTGCACAGCATCGATGATGTTGTTTTTTTAATATTTTAAAAAAAGATTTGACTTTTGGTGAGTGTTTTGAATTTGGACAGAAACAGAAATATACATGTTAAGATACTAGGAACTTGAATTGGCTATAAGAGGCCAACTGAAGGTCTATCCTTGAACTACCTTTATGGGCTAGAAAAGGAAGCAGAATGAAGTGGAATTTCCTGTTCCATTCCTGAAGGGGACTTGTGATTTCATTACCTTAATGAGGACGACGCACACAAATAGAGTGGGGATGAGAAGAGACTTTGGCAAGCAAACGAGACCCAGAGTCCAAACCCTGCCACTGCACATCCTCTCTCAGGAATAAACAGACAGCCAAACACTACTCCACACCCCTTTACCCTCCCCTCCTGGCCAGAGCCACAATGCCAGGAAGACGTGTCTCCCACTGATGTGCTCTAACGAGAGAATGTGCCCCACTTCCCGACCCGGAGAGGGGCCAAGCCATCTTTACGGGGCCTCTGCATAGAAACCTGTTAGCGCGCTAATTGGTTATTAGCTGTAATATATGCTGTCACGCTAGCATGTGCTTCCTAGGACAAACTGCATGAAGTTAGAGAGTAGCAGGAACACAGTAGAGAACTGAGCTTTACACCGTGTCTAGGAGCTAATTATGCCCCTTGCTTTTCACAGGAGGAGTCTTGTTTTCGACATCTGCGTCACTAGGGGATATGACAAGGGAGTGTTGATTGAGGAGCGTTATATAACGGTGTGGATTGTACACATGTTGAATAGGAGGGAAGGTATGACACATCCACTCCAGCCCACTGCAGTTTCCATGTTAAGAAACAGAATGATTCAGGTGGTCGACTACAATTGGCGCTCTGTTTCATGAATAGGGATTTCTGGCTGTTTTGTTGTAAGTAATGTTTGAGTTCTGAACTGGGGATATGTTATGTAATTATTCATGGTAGTTTTAGAGACGCTAAAGTGTTCCCTTCATACCAACAGGGTACAGTGGAGGCATTGAAGAGGCCAGCTGCCTTTCTCCCTCTAGTTTCAGTGTGGTGTCTATTCAAGACCTCTGCTCACCTGTACACACACACACACACACACACACACACACACACACACACACACACACACACTAACAGCCTGATGGAAGCAATGCGTGTCTGTTACTGCAGGGTGAAGAGAAAGACACTCGCTGAGGATTGGAGTTTCAGTTTCAGTCCCCACAGACAAAGAGGTCCCACAAACGAGAGACAGGAACAAAATGAAAGACATGATTCTGGTAGGATGAGCCTCCACCCCCAGGACAAGTGCTGTTGCGCTGTGCAGTGGTTCTGGAATCCAGCAGAACACACAGTGTGTCCACAGTGGGGCTGTGGACCAGATGTGGAGCCTAAAGCCCATCTAAACAGGGAACAGGCGGGACCGGGGGCACTCACCAAGCAGGGCAACGGAGAGGGGGGGGGGGGTATGCAAATCAACCCTGTGAGGTAGTGCCCCCTCAGCTGTGGCTGAGGATGAGTAAGGGAAGGAGGCGGGGCTACAGGCGATGAGGAGGGGATTCTGGGAGAAAGGCAAAGGAGGAGAGGATAGAGAGAGGGAATGGACGAGGAGGGGGGGCCTGAGAACCTTCTCTCCCCTGGCGGAGCTGCTTGGCTCTGGGGTAAAGCAGAGTGCCCCCCTGCAGCTTAAGCCTCTGTCTCTTTTTGTCCACAACACAACAGCCAGTGGCATTCCATGGCAGCAAAGCTGGCTGCCCTGTCACATGGGGGAGATTAGCCAAACTAAGACCTCAATAGAATGCTCACTTTACTCCCCCATTCCAGCAGTGAACCAACCCCCCCCACCCCACCTCCATCACCCCTCCACGCCCAAACACCCACACCTGCACCCAATTTAACCGCTCCCCCGTCTAGACAACGGCGTGCACAGCGATTATTACTAGACCTATGAAGCAGGGTGATTTCTTGTCATTGTCACATTCCTAGCGGTGCACATGAATAAACATGGCACGCAAACGAGACCCGCTTCCCACTGTGTGTGTGTGTGTGTGTGTGTGTGGGGGGGGGACTTCCTGGTTGTCCCGCCCCAGCACCGCGTGACACCTTGGGGCTGTGCAGCAGCGTAATCCCCTGGGCTGGACGCGGAGTAACTGGGAGTGCATTTAAATGCATTTCCAATCCATTTTCTGGTGTAATTGAGTTTTTTTCCTTCTCATGCCTCTTGGCTCCTCCGGTGCCACTCGGCCCAGCATAATGCAGTTATTCTGGGTACGGTCACAGCCAATCACAATCCTCCAGCCACACCACCGCCATCACCACCACCACCACACCACCAGCTCCACCCAGGGGACTCCAGCGGGAGGATCTTCCAGGAAACGGAGCTTCGTAGGAGGCTGTAAAGACTGGCGGTGGCTGCCTGGAGGGTGCCGGGCCGAGCTGGGAACGGGAGGCGAGAGGGAGCGGAGGAGACTGACTCAAAGCCCTCCTCTCAGGGGGCCGTCCCAGAACAAAGCCATCTGAGTGCATGTACAGACAAAGGGGGAAACACATATGGTTCATGTTGTGCAGCATGTCACACTTACACTGACGGCCCCCTGTCCCACTTTCCCCCAGCCTCTAACAACCTCATTTGCATATGTATTATTTCCCAAAAGGGAATTATTAGACAAAAAAAAACTAACGAAAACACTT
>JAVQIZ010234440.1:0-10263 GCA_036023535.2 Galaxias brevipinnis | reverse complement strand
CTCTCTCTCTCTCTCTCTCAGGAATAGTAGCAGTGTTTGACTTCCACAGAGCAGCTAAGATCCCTGACATGTACTCTCTTCACAGCTGGTGTGGGATGGCCACCTTCGTCTTCTTCTGTGTGCAGGTGACACACACACACACACACACACACACACACACACACGCGCGCGGCTTTTGTACTTCCTTCAGAAATCCCAGGGACACACACTCACACACGTACAAACACTGACACACATTCTCTCTCTTTGGTTTGTAACTCTCACAAAAATCTCTCTCACACACACACACCTCACACATATACCAGATACTTAGTGTACATGCACACTATTAACCCATCCCCCTCCCTCTCCCTCTCTCTCTCCTAGTGGGTGATGGGTCTGCTGTTCTTCCTGTTCCCCGTGGCGTCGGCACGGTTACGGAGCCTGTACTTGCCGCTCCATGTGTTCTTTGGGCTGGTGATGCTGGTGATGGTGCTGGGGACCTGTCTCCTGGGTATCACAGAGAAGCTGCTCTTCAGCATCATGTAGGTCGCCACGGTGACCAGTCGGGGACAGGAAGTGGTAGTCGTTTGGGCAGCTACGTGGACGATACGATTCTGGAAGCGCTTAACTAGAACGAAAGTGTTTTAAAGATACAGTAAAGGCCTTTGCACACCGGTGGAGTAACGAATAAACCACACAGAAATGTGAATGCGAATTTGACGCATCAAAACTAACCTGATTGTAAAGGGTTATGTTTTCTTTGCCTCACAAATATCGAACTTGTTTAGAAAAAAATAAAGGCCGCTTTTTCAAAACTTTGCGTCCTTTGTGAAAGGACCCATAACAAATGTATGCGTTTGAAAAAAACTTATTGATTGTCAAATTAATGGCAGGAACAAAACGCCCCCGGTGTGTAGACTTGAACCCTGAATGACCTCTTATGTTTCGTCTCACTCTCAATGACTTTTTCTCTCCCTTTTTTCCATTCTCTCTTTCCACCCCCCTTTCTCTCTCTCTCTCTTTTCTCTCTCTCTTCTCCTTTCTCCACCCTCCTCCATCCCCTTCTCCCTCCGCAGGCCGTCCTACTCTAAGTTTGACCCAGAGGGGGTTCTGGGTAACGTGCTGGGTTTGCTGCTGGTGGCTTTCGGGGTCGTCGTGGGTTACGTGGTGACCAAAGAGGAGTACCGCCTCCCACCTCACCCAGAGGAGGAGGCACTGTCTGTCCACTTCAAGACCCTGACCGAGGGAGGAGCCTCCCCCACCTCCCCCTCCTAGACCCTGACCCCCCCCTCCAGACCCTCTCCTCCCCATCTAGAGCCTAACCTCCCCCCCTGTAGACCTCCACCTCCTCGACCCTCTACTCCCCCTCCTCCCCCCCTAAACCCTGGCCTCCCCCTCTAGAGCCTGACGTCCCCCTCCCCCACCTCTCCCTCATCCCCCTCTAGACCCTCTCCTCCCACTCTAAACCCTGACCTCCCCCTCTTCCCCTTCTAAACTCTCACTGAGTGAAGAAATGCTGACTCTGTTACTGCTAATGTAAAGAAAAATAAGGTTTTCCTCTGCGCTTTATGGTTTGTCTCTCTGCTGCCCCTGTGTGGCCAAACAGAAGTACGACAGGACAATAACTAATGATACAATTTTACTATATCACTGAAGTGCCATACTAATACATACAAAACTCCTCTGATTATTGAATCATTACGGTCATTTCAATTGTCCGTCAATGTATCCAAGCCAAAGTCATATATGCCTTTCTCCAAACGCAGTAAATGTTTGAATGTGTTTCAAAAGTGGTCTGAGAAACAAAAACGTTATATTCACGTCTTACGTCATGTTTTGGCATATATGTTGCAGTTCGAGTTGCCAGGGAAACGTTCTCGGACTCGGAGTCCAAATGTCATAATGCACGGGGGGCAGAATTTGAACCATGTTGTTGCATTGCTTCGTTAGTTATATTTCTATAAATATGTTTCAGTGTCGAACGACTCATTCAGATGAATTGTATATTTATGTGGAAGACTACTTATTGTACTCTCTGATGTCCGTTTTTGTTGTATGTACAGTTAACCTATAACTCATAACTTATAAAAAATAAAGACGGAAATATTAGAAAATATAATATATCGAAGTGTGTGATATAGTAGTACAACAAACTTCAGTCCACTGAAGTGATAACCCAGTTCACTGAATGTTTCTGTTTGTTTGTATTATGAAGACACTATGTACTTAACGTTATTAAAGATTCAGCATAAAATACATTTTACTCAGCTTCAAATGACTTAACAACCCTGTACTATTTCTGTTTCATACCTGTAGGCCTACATGTAGTTAATTCAAAGCGATAGGATCCTTTCGTGTTTCAAGGATAGCAGGCTACTGACTGTAGGGCTCTGGTGGTAGCTAGCTAGCTAATTCAGTAAATCTAGCAAAACATACTTACGGGCTGCGTTAAGCCCACAGTTGAACTACTGGGTGTGACGTAAAGATAACCCATCTAATCACCCCCAAGCAAATGTTTAAGGACAAAACATGGTATTCAGTCGACCATCAATTGTCAAGAGAACAAAGACACTGAACAGCACAAATTCCTGTAATTTTCTTTGAAGTGGTAGCCATTTTTAAATAAGTACAGTATTTCCCCTCATACATAGGCATACATACGATTGTACAGGTTTACAATCATTTGAAATAAACTCCCCAAAAATCATTATCGTTGTTTTCATCTTACCATTCGGATATTTTAAACTTCACAACTCACATTTACAGACAATGTACAGGGTCTTTTCTCCTAAGAATCTCGCTGTCTATCCCCAATACGCCAACAGTATGTAACCATTCCATCCCAATCGAACCGAACAGAAAAACCACCACCCATCCAACCCCCCAAAAAACCTCTTCTTCAAATATTGATTATCTAGGATCAATATATCAGTTGACTGCTATACAAACATGTTTTACAGGCCTTCGTGTTTACATAAGCAGAGGGAACATCAAGAAACATGCATTTTATTGTTACAGTTACACCATGGGAGGAGGAAATAAAAGATTCAAAAAAATAAACAATATTTTTCTGACCTCCCGCTTACCACGTCGAGTCAGGTGAGGGGTGTGGTTTTGGCTCTTAGTCCCGCCCCCTACAGGGAACCAGGTCCAGGGATAGGTCCAGGGATAGGACCAGCCTCTGATGGAATGGAAAGAGTGTCCAACCAGCTGACTTGCAGTATTTCTGTACAGTATTCCCGTGGCAACAACTCCTTAATTTGAAGAAAGTCTATAAGGTGTCTTTTCACTTCCTTGTTTACATCGTTTACAAAAAGAAATACCCACCAACATGACTTCCTTCAAATATAAACAACAATCTGTCCTTTGAAAAGTAACAAACTTTTTTTTATAAATAAACAAAACAGTTTGGACTCAAATGTCTGAACTATTTACTAAAGTCTTACCTGAAAAACAACAATTGTACAAAGACGTTTATTATGATACAACATAATCAAAACGGTAAAGTCCTGTTAACGGGGTGAAATCAGACATGAGAGCGGACTGTTACTATTCACTGGCTTTTCCTGCTTAGTGGAACTACGGAGATGGGACCACTTTGTTTATCAAGGTATCTCCCTGACTGTCACGCCGCACTCATATCAAAACAAACCGGCCTCTACAAACGGTTCAGTTTACATCAGGAAGCAACATCTAGTGCGAAAGACCTTCTTGAAAAAGCTTCTTGTGACTGTCTGAAAGGGCCGGGGACCTGTTTACATTGTTGACTGCCTTGTTAGTAATAGCAGTTCTCACATGAGCGGCGTTAGGAGGTGCATGTTTGACACCATGGGGTGAATTGAATCATCTACCAGAATGAGCATGGCATACGCATGACAAAGGCAAGTGTCTATTCAATCAGTGGAGTATAGAAACAATATCAGCTAAATCACCAAGATATTGTAGGATATATAATATTCTATTATTTCATCTGTAGATGAATTACAGAAATGAATACCTTTAAATCTCCGACCATGTTCTGAATAAAATTCTCCAACCAAAAATAATGGTGTCGGCCATTTTGAGACAATGATTTTTCCTTACTTACTGCAGAACCTAACTTGGGAATTATAAAAACTTGTGACAGGTTCTGTAAGACAACTGCTGAAAAATTAAACTACCTTTTTTTAAAAAAAGAAAAAAACACTTGGTTTATATTCTGTCACTTGACATTTAGTTGCAATCTTTGTTTCACTAGAAAGAAGAAACATCAACCGTAGAGAAGAAGAAACCGACTTCCTGTTTCCCACAATGCTTTTAAAAGTATTCTGCATTCTAATAATGTAACACAACAACTAAATATAACCCAAACCCCCAAAAATATATAACCCAACAAAAACGTCTTTTTTTTTTTTTTTTTACAAACATAACTTAAAATGATAAATAGTACTTTAGTGGAGCTAATCTTTTGTACAACGATGTCCTGAACCTATCCAGGATACAGCAGATGTCTGTGTGCCTAGGTGAGTTCCAGGGAGACCCAGAGCTTGGCTCACCACCCCAGTGATAGGCACTCCGAGACGGGGAGAGAAGCAACGCTGCCCCCCTCCTTTCCTTCCTTCCAGAGGGGTTAAAGGTGGCAGTTCTGTCTGTCTTTCTCCCCTCAGCAGTGTTCTATGCTGATACAATGGAGATTGTGTTTAGTTGTGTCTGTGGTGTGACAGACAGAGAGAGAGAGATAGATAGATAGAGAGAAAGAGAGATAGAGAGAGATCAAGAGAGTGGATGTGGTTGTTTCCTCCTTAGATCCATTGGACGTTGTCTCTCTCTGTATCTCTTGCTCTACAGGATTTTGGGCTTGATTTTAAATACACTGTAGTTTCACTGCTTATCTTCCTCCCCTGTGTGTGAGTGTGTGTGTGCGTGTGGACGTTGTCACGGTGACATGTCCTGTCTAGACGTTGGACTCTACGAACGGTCTCTTTGGTTTGATGGGGGAGGCGGGGCCCTGTCTGTCTCTGTCCTGATAGGCTGTTGCCACAGGTAGGGTGCGTGCCACCTTGATGTCTGGGTAGGAGGGCGTCTGACTCACGCGCCCTGCTCCGTCCGCTCTCCCCCGGTAACCGCCGTTAGCATCGCCGGGCAACAGCGGCGGCTGGTAGTAGTCGTTGTCACCATCGTCGTCATGGAGATGGCCATTGTGGGCGTTGTTGGTGCGATTGTAGTAAGCGATGTGGCTGGGCTGTGATTGGCTGTAGCCTCCGTGATTGGCGGGCACGTTGCTAGGCGACGTGGCCGGGCTAGTGACCACGGTGTCCAATGAGGACACGGCCCAGGAGCGAGAGGAGGCGGGGCCAGGAGCAGCCGGAGGGGGCTGGTATTGGTTGACCCTCGCTGTCTTGTCAATCACACCCATAAAAGGAGTGTTTCTAGAACGCAGGGCCTCACCCGGATAAGTCCCGCCCCCCAGCATGCGCATGTCCGTCTGGGGCGGCGACACGGGAGACAGGTCGTCAAGGTAACCCCCGCCGCCTCCCTCGTAGGCGAGCTGCAGCGGGATCTCCATCTGCTGGCCAGAGGCCGAGGGCATGAAGCCTGGGCCTGGGTTAGAGGGCTGGCCCCCGCCCAGGCTGCTGCTGCTGGGGGAGAAACGCAGGCTGACGCTCTGGGAGTGGATGAGAGGCCTGGGGCTGGACGAGGACGAAGAGGAGGAGGACGACGAAGGGTTCCCGCTGACTGGCCGTCTCAAGCCGTGGTGGGCGGGGTTATCGGACGGGAAGCCGAGTGTCGCCGCGGCAACCTGCCGCTCCAGCTCCAGCTCGGCCGGATAGTAAGCAGCCGATTGGCTGCGGCTGATCTGGGGGGCGTGGCAGTAGCGAGCCCCTCCCCCTGGCCTGTAGGCGGAGCCCGGTCTCCCGTCTAGCTCCTCCCCCTGCTGGTAGAGCGCTCCGGCACTCAGACTGGCCTGCACCTGCAAACCAGGCCTCAGATCCAGGGGGCTCGGGTAGATCCCCTCCCGCCCAGAGGGCCTCCCGTCTGGGGGAGACGGGTACACACCCTCCCCGAGCTGGGCCAGGTCTGGAGGCAGCCGGGCCGACATGGATTGGGCCAGCTGGGAGTAGGCGGAGGAGCCCAGCACGGCGCTGGAGTGGGCCGAGGCGCTGGGTTGGTTGGTTCTGATGATCTGGGCCTTAGCGGGCTGCAGCCACTGGCTCTGTGCCTGAGGGAGGCCCTGCTGGTTCTGACCCAGCTGGAAGGAGCGCTGGCGGGACATCTTGGACAGAGGAGACGTGGGTCGGTTCTGCTGGGGGTTCTGGTCAGTCTGGTAACGGGGGGCAGCAGACTGGGGGTTCTGGTCGGTCTGGTAACGTGGGGCAGCAGACTGGGGGTTCTGGTCGGTCTGGTAACGGGGGGCAGCAGACTGGGGTCGGTAGGAGCTGGGGCTCTGGGGGCTGCAGCGCCGCAGAGGGGAGGGGGGAGGGGAGAAGTGGTGGTAGGAGGAGGAGGAGGAGGAGGAGGGAGGAGGGCTGGGTCGGTAGCCATGGTGCTGCTGGTGTTGTGTGGGGGACACATAGGGGGTCTCCCTGTGGCCGGGGGAGGGGGGCAGGCTGCGGAGAGGGTACTGGATGTCTACCTCCCGACCCTGGTAATCATCTTCTTCCTCTTCCTCCTCCTCTTCCTCCTCCTCCTCCTCCTCCTCATATAGCTCCGCACCCTGATCGCCGTGACGATATAAATCCTGCCCCTCCCTTTCCGGGTGATAAAGCCCCGCCCCTTCCTCTTCCTGCAGTTCAGACACAGAGGGGCGTGGCTCTGTGTGTGGGGGTGGGGCTTGGTGGGGGTTATGGTGATGGTGATGATGCGGCTGCGAAGGGGGCGGGTCCAGCTCCTGTTGCTGGGCAACCTGCTGCCGGCACTCCTCCTCCACCCTCTGCAGCAGGCGCTGGATCTCACGGTTTGACGGACAGAGGCGGGCGGCTTCAATCAGGTCCTCCAGGGCTGAGTGGAACTGCCTGAAGAAGGAGGGAGCAGAAAGAAAGGGAATAAAATACAGAGGACAGAGAGGAAGACAGGGGAGACTAGACAACGGAGTCTCTGTGTGTGTGTGTGTGTGTGTGTGTGTGTCAGGGAGACAGCGATTGTGAGGTGTGTGTGTGTGTGTGTGTGTGTGTGAGTAAGAGGGAGACAGCGGTTTTGAGGGGTGTGTGTGTGTGTGTGTGTGTGTGTGTGTGTATGTGTGTGTGTGTGTGATGGATCAGGAATGGAAAAGCAGGCAGAGGACATCCAAATGACAGTGAGTGTGTGAACAGGAGGTACTGATAACCGTCAGTAACACACACACAGAGAGAGACTGAGACAAAGACTCTGATGGATGGACCGGAGATGTAATGTAATATAACGTAATGTAACGTAATGTAACGTAATGCAATGCAATGTAATGTAATGTAATGTAACTTAATGTAACGTAATATAACGTATTGTAATGTAAGCAAACAGAAAAAGCAGCTGATCCACAGTCCTCAGAATGTCTCCCTAACGTACTGTGGCTACGTGATTTAAACCTAGCATTTCAACTACAGCAACAAGCTAACAACTATTGACATGATTTTAACCTAGCATCTCAACTACAGCAACAAGCTAACAACTATTGACATGATTTAACCTAGCGTCTCAACTACAGCAACAAGCTAACAACTATTGACATGAATTAAACCTAGCATCTCTCTATTGGGGTGTGATTATTTCTGCAAACTAAACTTAAACATTTGAACAAGTTTACACTGAGGGGAGACACCGACCTTCAGGAAAACAAGCCTTTGGATTGGCTAGTTTAAAAAAGGCCACTTTTAAAAGTTTTACTCTTTAGCAAAAAAAAATGCAATCACAAACATTCAGCGTTTGGAGTGAGACCAACCTTCAGGAGAAGAACCCGTTTGATTTGTAGACAAAGACGAGCTGGCAGATGTTCTTTACACTGGGATTGCTACATTTTTATCTGGGAGGTCAGTATTTAGTCCTTGTTGACTCATCTAACAAACACTTCCTGAGTAACGTTCAGCTAACTTGTTCTCCAGAAGGTTGGTGTGTCCTTTCATAACAGAAACAACTCAAAACATCCAGCCGAACTCTCAAGCTGTCAATCAGTAGGGTCTACGCTGGCTGGCTGGCTGGCTGGCTGGGTTGGCGTGGTCGCCACGGTTACCTGCTGCTGCGCTTGGCGCGGGCTCGTGCGTAATAGGCCTCGTAGGATTGGGATTTCAACTCTAGCGCCCTGGTAGCAAACTCCACTGCCATCCCATAGTCCTGTAAGCAAACAGGCTGGCCGTCATTCCTCTGGACCACACACACACACACACACACACACACACACGCACACACACACGTAAACGCACACACACTGGGGGGGAGGGTTAACAGTGGGATGTGAATCCAAGTGGAGTCAAATCAGGAGTGAATCGAGAGTCGGTTAACTGTGAGATATGAATCAAAGTGGAGTCAAATCAGGAGTGAATCGAGAGTCGGTAACAGTGAGATATGAATCAAGAGTCGGTTAACAGTGAGATATGAATCAAGTGTTAACAGTGAGATATGAATCAAAGTGGAGTCAAATCAGGAGTTAATCAAGAGTCGGTTAACAATGAGATATGAATCAAGTGTCGTTAACAGTGAGCTATAAATCAAAATGGAGTCAAACCAGGAGTGAATTAAGAGTTGGTTAACACAGATATGAATCAAAGTGGAGTCAAATCAGGAGAATATCAAGAGTCGGTTAACAATGAGATATGAATCAAAGTGGAGTCCGTTCAGGCTTCAAACACAAAGGGAGTGAATCACCCAGCAGCCTGAGAATAAAGAATGTGTCATAAATAAAAAACTTTGAAGTGAGACTTCAACTGGAGAAAAAAAAGATTGAACTGACAAATGTACCATAACACTTAACCATAACACAAATGTACCATAACACTTTACCATAACACAAATGTACACCAACACTTTACCATAACACAAATGTACACTAACACTTTAAATAATAATAACCCACATGATTTGTTATAAGAAAAATCTAAATTAGCCTTGGAAGTCAATCGGACAGAGACGTTCATGTCGTTAACGAATTAAAGAAAACACATGAAACATCAACAAGAAAGAGAAAGATCGTAAGCAAAACAAACGTATATATCCACACACACACACACACACACACACACACACACACACACACAGAGACACACAGAGACACACACACACACACACACACACATATACACACACACAGAGCTCGGGTGTAGCGTCACCACTAGACTCAGCATCCACTGACACTAGGGCGTAGAGCTAGAGCAGCTAGATCTGGAGCAGCAGAAAGCAGAGCATAGGGGACATGAAGGATGGATGATCTATGAAGCTGTCCGTCTATCACCCAGCTGGGTGTCATCGGTGACACCTCAATTCTTTGTCTCCACGTGATATGTTTATTTGGTGGTGAGCTTTGTGTGTTTGTGTGTACGTGGCTGTGAGAGAAATGTGTGTTTGTGTGTACGTGGGTGTGAGAGAAATGTGTGTTTTGAATGTGTTAATGTTTTGTCTGAACTTTTTGTGTGTGTGTGAGTTGAGGTGTGTGTGTGTGTTCGTGTGTGTCTGTGCGTATATGTATCTGAGTGTGTGTGTGTGTGTGTGTCTCTGAGTGTGTGTGAGTTGAGGCATGTGTCTGTTCGTGTGTGTCTGTACGTGTGTGTGTGTGTGCGCGTGTGTGTCTGTGTCTGTATGTGTGTCCCTGAGCGTGTGTCCGTGTGTGTCTGTGTGCATGAAGGCGTGTGTGTGTGTGTGTGTGTGTGTGTGTGTGTCTGTGTGCATGAAGGCGTGTGTGACTGTGTGTGTGTGTGTGTGTGTGTGTGTGTGTGTGTGTGTGCTCTCCACCTACGTTCATCTTCCTGCGGCAGCGAGAGAGGTTAAGGAGCAGAGAGACCTTGAGTTCTCTGAAGGTCTTCAGGTTCTCACTGAAACCTTCCCTGGGGAACTTCTTCAGAGCGTACTGGTACCGCTGGGCTGCCTCTTTCACCATGCCCTTCTGCTGACACACACACACACACACACAGATACACACACACACAACTTAGATACACATTACAGGTTTTGCCATTTAAACATTTTAGAAGTGGTTAGAATACATATCACTCTATGACTCAGAGTAGAAGTATGTGTGTCTCTCTGTGTGCTGGTGACTTTGTGTGTTTGTGTGTGTGTGTGTGTGTGTGTGTGAGTGTAGCAGTGTAAATGTTGCCCTGGCTCTGGGGCTCTGTTGTA
>JAVQIZ010234430.1:0-10393 GCA_036023535.2 Galaxias brevipinnis | reverse complement strand
TCTAATTAATCAATTTGGGTGCTTTAAACAGAACCCCCCCCCCCCCCCCACACACACACACACACTATAGGAGGCAATCTGATGGTACACTATAGGAGAAGATAGAAATGATTCTCTGGTGAGCACAAGAAAACAAATTTTTCACACACAGTAACTCATGAGCACAAATGCATACCTCACACTTACTTCATCTTATTTCCACACTCACCCGGCTTTCCTTGATTTTGTACCACTTGCAGACGAGCAAACACACACACACGCACGCACGCACACACGCACGCACGCACACACACACACATACACACACACATGAGCACACAAACACACACACACACACACACACACACACACACACACTTGTATTCACACTGGGCAGGGTAGTCGTCCCTCACACTCACCCACGCTGGTGATCCTCTGGGACACCAGGTCCTTGAGCAGGGCCTCCAGCACGGGGCTGTGCCTGGGGTACAGCTCGTAGCGGTTGATGCCGATGTGGAAGCGCAGCCAGTTGGGGTAAGACTCGGCCGTCACCTCCCCCGTCGGCGGGTACTCCTCCTCCTCTTCGTTCCCTTCGTTGTGCCTGAAGGATCAGAAAAGAGAGGAGAACGGTGGAATATTGGTAGCAGCTTCCTGGTGCAGAAGTGTGGTTTCCCCCGAAAAGCAAGCGAGGGACAGTTAGTTTGAAGGTAGACTGGGCAATTCACATCCGAACCAAAGAGGTAGGGCAGATGAGGAGACTGGTGGGTTGGAAAGATGGGATTAATGACATTGTCTAACAGCTATACCTACAGAACGAGAGAGAGCTGACATGAAGACAGCTTGGTGGCAGCAAGGGGCATTCATTATGTGTAAGATAAATATATAATGTTTTTGGTTCAATGTCTTATTATCATAATAACAAAACAAAAACAACATTTTAAGAGGTTACATGGTATTTGTATCAAGAAAAAATAATCTATTTCTCAATATTTTTCTCAATCTGCGATTAATTTCCTGTGACTAACCTTGTCCTAACTACATTGCAGACACTTTCATTCGCTTCACTGACAGCTGTCTATACCATACACAGTCTCAATGTGGGAAAGGAATTATCTAGAAACCCTACTAATTCCTATATTATTAGAATATGTTCAACTCATGCACTTAGCTAATAGTTCTTGACAGCACCTGCCGCGCAACCCCTCATCCCCAGCTTACCATTCTTGGTTTCCTGCTGCTTTTGGATAAAATCTGATGTCCGTATTGACATTAAACAAGGTGTCATCGTCCGTAAGAGGTGGTAACTCGGTCTTGAATAGAGGGTGGTCAAACAGAGAAGAGAGCCGAGAGCCACCGGAAGCATGAACTGTCCTACTGCCAGTTGCGTCTCTGATGAGCGGCTTGCGCTCCTCAGCGGTCCCGGACAAATGATGCACTTGCTTGAAGGTCTCTGCTCTCTCTGCAGCGGCTGTGATCTTTTCGAGGGAGTGAGATGTTATATTGGAACTCGGCTCATTGCTGAAGTCCTGAAGGATTCTGAGTGTATGCTTGTTAGGCCAGCCCGGTTCTGCCACCGACCTAACGCGTTGCTTCCCCCAGCTCTGCAGGTCCTCGCTCGGGTTGTGAGCGCACTGGCATCCAGCGTTCCCGGTGTCCGGTCCCACCGCCCGCTTTTCAAGCCTCGGTAGCAAGTCTATCATAATATGCATAGTGCACGCCACCAAAAACACCATGAGAATTAACACTCTGAATTTACGAAACAGTATCATTTTGATCATTTTGAAGCTTTCAAAATAAGATGTTTTCTTCTAAACTGCGAACGCAGTGCAAGCTACACCGACATTGCAATCAAATCGTAATACCAAATATATAAACACACTGTTCTTCGTTTGAAGATTTTCTGTGATCATTCCATTCATAATCCGTGTTATGTCAGGCACACCATGCTTCTGTCTAGACAGACAGCATTCTTATTTATTTTTTTTACAATAAGCGGAATTTTCCATATTGAACTACGGGGACAGACCGAGTCATTGCGTGCACTAGGCACCTGACAGCCGAGTTTTCATTCACTACCTTGTAAAAGATAAAATACCGTGCCAAGTGAACAGACAGCCCAGTCAAAAAAAAACAAAAACTAAATGTTTTGCGTTCCAAAAAGCATCATTCCGTTCTCAAGTAATTTGGTATTGTAAAAACAGCTACTGTCCAGACTTTCGAACAATTCTTTATCATAAAGTAGGGTTTGATATGGATAGTTAAAGCACAATTTAGACACCCAAAAACTGAACACTTAAAGCACGTGTTGCCTAAAATTATTTAAAAAGCTTAAAATCAATATAGGCCTACGCAATAATTCCTCCAATGTTTTCAAAGGGAACAGTCCATGAAAGGTGATCCGTTGTCTATTAAAACGATGGCTGGATGCTTTCCCAGTCCTTGGTTAAAGCCACTCTCCCCGTTTCGTGCTGAGGTAAAATCAGAGATCGCTTGGCAGGTGCAAGGGTTTTCTCGCTTTCGCTTGTCCCGTCAACCTCCTGCCTTCCTGTGCGTTGCCGGCAAACTAAAGCTCTTCCAGTTCTAGTGTGGGCGTGTTAAATATTATGATCAAACATTGGTGAGTCCAACCTCGCCGGCGTCATAGGGATGAGATTGGCTGCGTCCACATAGGCCAACATGCAGCAGTAATAACATGAAAAGAGAGCCTCGCGAAGCGCTTTGGAACTGTGCTTCCTCCTATCTGTGCAACTCTCCAGAGTGCAGGAAGAGGGCGTCGGTATATTCTGCCTTACAAAGTGATCAACAAAGGCTTCTGCATATCCTTGAGGCAACATTATGTCACACTTTGCACTTAAAATGGAAAGTCAAACACAGGTCTAATTTACAAGTGCATGCATAGGCCTATGCTGTACAAGCACTTACGATAGGCTAATGTCATAAAGTAGGTTAATGTTGATATACCTCTTTCTGTTGATGATTTCCATGATGGGGTTCTCCTTGCCTGAATCATGTATTTTGAACTGCTATTTGCTCTTTGGCAATTACGTTGTGCATGCATAGCACAACTGTCCAGAAGCGGTTTTAGGTTTGGAGAACACACTCCTTGGGGGGCTAGTTTTAGTTAATTTTTTTACTTCAGCAGCTGAATATAGATTTGCAGATTTCCACACATTTGAATAATAACCTACTAAACTACAAATTTTTTTAAATAATAAACAACAAACTGACATATTAAAACATGAAGTTTAGATTGCTCATTTGTTTCTATTAACATTGCCCACCTCCCTTCTAATTCTGTCTATCATTGTTCTGTTAAACGTCATTCATTCACTGTTTCCGTCCCTATATTATCTTCACTGTAACTTTTCCATGTTGACAAATCTATGGCGGCACTTGTGCCGTCAATAGGATATCATGTTTAGAAAAGAAAAGAGACACAATCTTGAGGAAAGTAATCCAATCTTACTTCGCAGTGCATGCTTCCCTATACTACCATACCTGTCACCTGTTGCTACCATAACTACTGCCTGTCAGGCACAATGAATTAGAATAGATTCAACTTCTTTCCAATCAGCAAAAGGCCTACAGATTAAAATGATGAATACTCCCATCCATTAATGGGTGAACTGTCGGATCTCCTGGAACTGACAGAGTGAAATGAAACAGTTGGAATGTACTAAGTGCAAGGAAGAAGTCCCCTTACTGTCAGTGTTAAGTTTTCAAAAAAGTTTCAGTGCGGCTTTAAGCGATGCAAAAGAATACTCAAATATACTCAAATTGCCAATGGCACACATTTTCAAAATCCCATCCATAACTAAACTCCAGTGTTTTAGCTCATTCAAGCTCTGCCACTCTGACTTTATCTCTCACACACAAGCCCACACAGCATTGTGTTGTATTTTAAGTGGATTGCATTAATTTAATAGGCAGCTTGGCTTACACAGCTAGTACAGTAGCTAGTTGTAGGCCTACCAAACAAGTGTCTTGGTTTCTGGACTTCAATTGCCTAAGTGCGGCCTCTGGAACTGTCACAGTAATGATTTTACTAAGTTATATGTAATAATACTATGTATTGAATAGTTTTCAAGCAGAATCAATAAATCAGCATACTGTACGTGTAATAAAATGGGACAAGCCATTAAAACGTTAAAGAAAATCGTAAAATGGTCTCACAGTCAATGGACGTGTCAATCTGTTCAATGGCTGGTGAATATTCTTGTATGAGCCCAATCCCTCTGTTCTGCAAATGGCGCTAGCATGTTGTTCTACCAGTTCAAAATAAAACATCTAACTGTTAGCTATTTGACAGCTAGTCTATTCTACAACAATATAGAGGAAGTTTCAAGTAGTAAAATCCTCCCCCTGACACTTTATGGTACGCATGCTGTTCAAAACACATAACAAAACATCTTAATCCCTACACTCATTACCAATCAATTTAATCTTCGCTTCCTCATCATACAAATTTGACCTACCTTATTCAGATAATATGCACACCCCTAGAACCATTCCTCCCGCCGTAATGAGAACGTCAGACACACGGTCATTTCAGGGGTAATAAAAAACATGCAATTACTGCAGACTCCTGCCGCAGCATCCTGGTCTCTAACCATCCAGCTCGCTCTATGAGACATCCGAGGATTAAATGAATAACAGCTTAAGTGCCATGGAGTTTATTCAATCTACCAATTATAGGCCTTTTGACTGGGAGGCTAAATATACAAGTGCACTCCTCATGCAGAAAATCTATTTACTCCGTCTATCATGAGCAAGGCAGGTTAGCATGAGAGTGGGATGGAGAGCTTTACACTCAAAGCATCTAGGGGTGAAATGGCTCTGCTTTAAACGGGATTTTAGAAATAATTTTAATGTTACACCAAACAACAAACAACGCTTTGATGTACAGCACATGTGTGTGTTTGTGCGCATGTGCATGTTTGTGTGTGTGTTTGTGTGCATATGTATGTTTGTGTGTCGGTGTGAGTGCATGTATCTGTGTGTGTGTGTGTGTGTGTGTATATGTGTGTGTGTGTGCTTATGTCTGTGTGTGTGAGTGTGTGGGTGTTTATGTGTGTGTATGTGTGCGTGTGTGTTTATGTGTGTGTGTGCTTATCTGTGTGTGTGTGTGTGTGTGTGTGTGCGTGTGTGTGTGTGTGCATGTGTTTATGTGTGTGCGTGCGCTCACTGTACAGCTTTGTGCTAATAAGTGGGGCAGGCCGTAGGAGTTTCATTTGGCGGCTGTCAAGTCTCCCAGGGGCATTGAGTTGGAGTTCATGTCACTGCCAGATTTGCGCATCTAAATAAAACAGGATCTCAAAGCTAACAAGCAAACAAATTGTTCTCCCAACGGCGAGCCTGCTGTCCCAATTCATCTTGTGTTCCAAACAAAACCATTTGGCACGCGCCGACTTCCTAGGAGCCACTGATGTTATGGTTTAAGTCCTAAAAGGTGTCTGGCACCTCCGCTTTTGAATTCTACACTTTTGTGTCATCTCCAAGAGGAGGAAAAGCGTTAATAGTTTCCCACTGCCAGAATTGGTGTTGTTCTTGTTGGGGCCAGTCTGAACCAGTTGAGAGACAGTGATGCTCGTGCATATTATCTCCGTCACAGATGGAAAACAAATACACTACCCACAAGTCAATGCTACCTAACTATTTGTCTTTGTTTTACTTTCTGTGCTTTTTATATTATCAGATCTAAATATTTGCATAATTTGTAATTCACTTTTTAGTTTTTCTATGTATGTGTTTTATTTAGCTTGACCTCCCTCAAAAAGAGATAATCTCAATTTGGTCTCAGTCTTCAGATATTTTTTAAATATAGATTTAATGGATTATTCAGAGAGACTTGTTTGTGTATTATGATTATCAGTATTTTCTATTATGTTGTTGACAAATATCAATATTTCAATACATATTCATGGGCATTATGAATTAACAATGTTAGACACAACACAAGCATACATATTTTACCACATTTATTTACTTCCTAAACAGCTAAACATTGTAGACTAAGTACCTGCACAAAGTAAACAAACCTGTGTTTAACTGATTGTACAACTCATTTGACCCAGCTTCTGCATTAAGTTGTCAAGTCCTTTGCTTGTGAAGAAAGAGTCTGCTCTGACCGGTCAGGAAGGTAAGCTATCGTGATAGAGATTACAAACATGTTAGACAAGATAAACATTGCTCCATTTTTGGAAAACCTGCCACTCTCAACGATCAACCTGCAAGGTCAGACTGGTGTCTATATCATATAACTATAACTATAAACTATAAACTGTATAACTATAACTATAAACGTCTATAACTGTTCAAGAAGGACAAGTTAAAATGGGGTTCAGCAGGGTTGAATTTTGCATGCTCCCCTGTTGTTGAGCAGCCGTTCCCATGGCAACGTTTCAGCATCATGTCCATCCCTCCAATGTCTTCTCGGGCTGATGACCCTTGACCCTACAGTATCCAGTGCAGGAAACAGACAGAGACGTTGAAACACCTAGGGACGTCAGCGCATCCAAATGCTAGCTCTGGTCTAGACCTTGAGCTATTTCTGGGAAGAATCAATCGCTTTCTCTCTCTCTCTCTCTCTCTCTCTCTCTCTTACTCTGTGTATAAGTAAAAAGAGAAGGCCAGGACCTTGAGAAGTTGAAGAGACAAATCGATAGCTAGTCCAGACCCTCCACTGACACCAGGTCTGTGTTTCCATCTGCTTGTGTGACCCCAGGGTCTTCCCATGGCCTTGAGCCCCTGATCTCCAGAGCTCTCGGCCCGCAGCAGCTGCCCATCGCAGACCGGATACCGCTTCATGAGAAGTTACACTTTTAGATGTATTGCAGCTTGTAATAAATCAGTGCAAACATCAGCTTGAGTAATGCTCCTCAGCCATTACACTCCAGGCGAGGCCATAAGCTGGGTCGTAAAGTCGACGGGCCCGCTTTACAACAACTAGGATTCGTCTAATAGCTCATTTCCAGATGTGAGGCGCGGATGGGCAAACGTTACAATTATAGAACAGGTCGTAATCGGAGAACGAGCTCTGGGAGTGATACCGGTATTTTGTTCAGACGAATGACTTGACACTCTGCTGGAACCAGAGGGAGAGAAAGGACTGGAGCGGGAGGGAGGGTGTGGCCGGGTGGTGAGTGGTGACATCCCATTGCCCGTTCACAGAGGAACAAGCTGAGAAGGAATTGCTTTTGGGAGAATGGCTGGGAATGCCGGTTTAACTTGACAAAAGATGCCTGGACGTCTTAGCTGTCTTTAGGCTTCAATGTGGTGCAGCAACTCACAGATTGAAAGTAGCACCCATCACATTTATCACAGTTGGCTCTTTTGTTTGAGTAAACGCAGTACTTTTTACCAACTGGCTTTTCTTTCCTTTACACTATTCAGGCTGTATTCTGTTTTTACCCCAAGACAATATTGATTGTGCTTCAGTCAATTGCACCTAACCGTTAAAACACAATGGCGTCTGAGGTAAGGTAAGATGAAGTAAAGACACATCTATACTGGTTATAAGATCAAAAATATCCCCTTGAAAGTATGAATAAAGAAAGTGAAAGCTGAGTGTGTGTGTGTGTGTGTGTGTTTAATGCATGTGCAAGTGTGCATGAATGTAGACTATGTGAGAAGTATGCAACATGGTAACCACCATAACATAGTACAAAGGCACACCACTTGAACATCTGAACATCCATATACACCAAAATAGCTTCAAAAATGAAAGGGGGACGAACATGATAGAGGAAAGGTCAATGAGGATCCTAGGAGCGTGTCACGTCAAAACCCTGCTTGGAAGCCAAACATGCAGCTGAGACCAGGAGACAAACATGCAGTACAAACTGGAGACCAGGAGACAAACATGCAGTACAAACTGGAGACCAGGAGATACATATACCGTACAAAATAGATACCAGGAGATAAATACACTGTACAAAATAGATACCAGGAGATACATATACCATACAAAATAGAGACCAGGAGATACCAATACTGTACAAGATAGATACCAGGAGATACATATACCATACAAAATAGAGACCAGGAGATACATATACAATACAAACTGGAGACCAGGAGATGCATATACCGTACAAAATAGATACCAGGAGATAAATACACTGTACAAAATAGATACCAGGAGATACCAATACTGTACAAGATAGATACCAGGAGATACATATACCATACAAAATAGAGACCAGGAGATACATATACCGTACAAAATAGATACCAGGAGATACATATGCCAAACACAATAGAGACCAGGAGATACATATACCGTACAAAATAGATACCAGGAGATACATATACCATACAAAATAGATACCAGGAGAAACATATACCGTACAAAATAGATACCAGGAGATACATATACCATACAAAATAGATACCAGGAGACACATATACAGTACAAAATAGATACCAGGAGATACATATACCATACAAAATAGATACCAGGAGAAACATATACAGTACAAAATAAATACCAGGAGATACATATACCATACAAAATAGATACCAGGAGATACATATACCATACAAAAAAGCACTAGGACGAGACCGCAGAAAGCTGTCTATTTGGATGCCCTCGCATGCATGCTGGTTTTGAGTCTGTTTCGGTTTGTATAAATGCCATACCCTTTGTTTCCTCTTGGAATCACATGGTAGAAGCACCAAGGCACGGTGCTTTTGCTAAGGTGTCTCGCTGTAGCATCTTCAAGCGCTGTGACTCGCTCTTGCATCAAGCTGTGATGAATCACCCGGTCCGTTTTGGCCCAGCAGAATCCCTGTGGGATCTGGCCTAGCGGGCTGCGTCAACGGGAAGATTTACTGGGAGCACTGCAGTTGTCAAAGGAGTTTTCATTAGTTTTCTGGTTGGCTTATTCAGCATTTAAAGCCATTTTGATTCCCTCCATATGTGACCCTGTGGCTGCTGTTGATTCATTGTACATGTTGTAAAAGCAGCAGCAACTATTGACCCAGACACACAGGTGCACACTCACAAACACACTAACACACAATGCTCGCGCTCACACACACACACACACACACACACACACACAAACACACACACTGACACACACACACACTCACAAGCACACGCGCTCCCAGGCAGCAGACACTCCAGTTTGATGAAATAGAGAGCAGGCTAAACTATCAGCCCAGTGATACCTCCCTGGCGTTGATGTCAGGCAGCCAAAGATAAGCACTGCTTCCTGGAGCAGATGTTGTCGTAGGTGATGTCTTTGTGCTCTCTGATAGCGTTGGGGACCCTTTGGTTTTGTTCTTTTTAATCACGGGACATGAAAGGCAAAGGGAAAGGTCTCGGTTATCTAGCCCTGAGGGCCGCGGTCTCCAATTGGAATTTCAATGTGTCCCCTATTGTGGCTAACGCGCCCACATGTTTTAATAGGTGTCTACTTGTCGTTGTCCCTTGGGCTTCCTCCTTCACATCGGCGCCCCAGCAGCACCTAGACAACACGCCGGTGAGCTCAAAGCGTTTCCAGTCAACGGCGGTGGGGTACAGTTCACGGAAACCTGACAGAATCTGCCCGTTCATCAGAGCAGGGGCCCAGGGCCGAGAAGAGGGTGGCGGTCCGTCACGGTGTTGTGACGGTAACGAGCTGTCTGACCCGCTGTCCGACCCGTAGCCTACCGGGACGCTCATGGTGCCTGGCGTCTCCGAGGCGGACCTCTGCTGTCACCGCCCCGGAGCGACACTCGCCCCAGAGAACATTCACCAGAGCAAAATTTATGTGCTAAGTGAGACATCTCATAGATTAATGATTTTACGCTCAACATGTTCCAGTAGTAATTAGAAAGATATGATCAATTTATTGTAAAATATTGGGCTTCCATATATTCAAGAAAACAAAGCCTATGGTGGTAAATCTATCATTTCAGTGAGTCATTGTGAAAGGTTGCAGGTCCAGCCCTTTAAAGAATCAAGCGAACAACATCACACCAAACATTACATATTTCCTAAACAGCATCAGCAGCCATTGGTTCTGATGAAGGTCCATAAAAGCAGCCATGATGTCTGGAACTCACGTCACATGCATTTTTGTAGGTACATCAAAATGCTTTAGTGACTCTTTCTATGTGAAAGGAAGGAAAAATGGATACCCTCTGGACATGGTGGATCTCATTTATTTCTTGTGAGAAACACAATTACATATGAGGAGCACTTCTGACTGGCGGGGAAAGTGACGTCTTGCGTATTGCGACGGGTGAACGAACAAGACATCACCCTGTGTGGCACCCGGCTCCTCTGTGTCTGTGCCCACAGCTCACCTCTTGAGGACAGGGGGGGGGGGGGGGGGGGGGGGGGGGGGGGGGGGGGGGGGGGGGGGGGGGGGGGGGGGGGGGGGGGGGGGGGGGGGGGGGGGGGGGGGGGGGGGGGGGGGGGGGG
>JAVQIZ010234408.1:0-17500 GCA_036023535.2 Galaxias brevipinnis | reverse complement strand
CAGACCCAGGCTGTAGCCCTGCTCTCTGGAGCCCCAGACCCAGGCTGTAGCCCATGTAGCCTGCAGGCAGGGAGCTGATCTGTGGCACGGGAGAGACAAGGGAGGGAGAGAGCGGAGCATTCAGGAGGCAGAGGTCAACGTTCTCTTTCTACCTTGACCCCCGGCGCCATCCTCTGTGCCGAGGAGGAGATGGAGGGAGGAGCCGGGGGGAGGAGATGGAGGGATGAGCCGGAGGGGGAAGGGGAGGAGATGGTGGGGTGAGATGGAGGGAGGAGGTCAGGTGATGGGCCAGGGTTGGGACAAGGCCACTGGGGAGCTACCATTCCATTTGCAAATTTATGTCTCTCAGACTCGTTCACGCATGCACACACACACACACACACACACACACACACACACACACACATCCTCCGAGCCTGAAGCCGGCAGGCTCACACAGCCCCCTGGCAGGGTGGCGCTAAAAGAACTACACTTCCCTCCTCCCCCCTCGTCACCGTGGCCACTCGGACCGCAGCGGCTAGCGCTAACGGCTGAGTAATGACCCCGCCGATCGGTCCGATCGATGCCTATTATCTACGGAGCGGGCATGTTATGTCATAGCCGATGGGTCAGCCGTCACGATTGACCTCAGCCTCGGTCGTTAACATGGGCACGGCCGGCTGTTCTGATGCTGTTACTGATGTTGGGCTTTCCTCGTGATGGAGACAGTCAAGAGGTTTGCCTCCCAGCCACCTCTCTCGGTCTCTCTCTCGGTCTCTCTCTCGGTCTCTCTCTCTCTCTCAGAGAGGTCATTAGGTTTGCTGAACGTCTCTCTGGGGTTGAAGTGCCCTTTAGTGAACTTCTCTATCACACCATGCACTTGTCAGGCTGGTAAACAGAGACCATAAGTCTCTCTCTGTTTCAAAACATCACACAAAACACCAAATAGTTTAGCTGGATTCCCCAGGTGAAAAACAACAACAACTTTCTAGTCGGTCACGCGTAGCAAACACAAAAAAACACAGCCAATGAGACGAGCACAAATGCGATGGGAGCCAATCGGATGGGGGCGGACGGGGAGGCACAGCAAACAGAGAGAAGCACAAAGGAAAACAGGCGCCCCCCGCAGGCTTCACCCCTCGCCTCCGTCAAGCCGCGGCTAACCATGACAACGAGGGCGAGAGGGGGCGGCGACGGCGGGGCGCCTGCGTTCCTAGCGTGGTGGGAGGGGGCATGCCGATGTGGGTGGGGAGTGACTCACCTGGCACAGGTGCGCAACCATTCTCTAGGCGCAGAGAGGCATGCACGAGAGTGGGAGGGAATGAATGAGAAGAGTGTGAGAGAAAGAGAAAGAAAGAAAGAAACAACGAGTGAAAGAGTGACAGCAGAAAATAAATAATCCATGATGACACAACATTTCCTCGTGTGGGTGGATGGGGGGATGGATAGAGGAGAGGTGGTGATGACGTTGGTGAAATGGCCGTCGGGACATCCCAAAGTGAAGACAGAGAAGAGGAAGGCCTGGGACCATGGAGAAATGGCGGGAGTGGGGGCTGCAGAGGAGGAGGAGGAGGAGGAGGAAGAGGAGGAGGAAGACTACCTCTCGCTTGGCCAGGAGGACGTTGGGGACGATGTGAGGGAGACAGCGGCCCAGCATCAGCGTGACGCTCTCCTCGCTGTCGGCTATACGGGACACCTGGGGAGGAAGAGGAAGGAGGAAGAGGAAGGGTGACTCGGGTCAGACGGGGGCTCACTCTCTGTAAGGCTCTTGGCAGTGTCACTATAGCCAGCGGACTCGACTGAGGTCCTATCTACTCCTGGTGTGTGTGTGTGTGTGTGTGTGTGTCGTGCTACTAACCTCAGCGCCCAGGCGGCTGTCGGAGGACATCTTGCAGAAGGAGAGCAGGGCCTGCTGGAAGGCCGGGGACAACTTCCTGGTGTCGGCGCAGGGACACACACGGGACGAAACCACACACTATGAAGTGATCAGCCAATTTGCATGCACACGCACACATGCAAATATCAAATATTTGAAAACTAAATGACTGTGTAGTGGCAGGCTATTTGTTGTTTCTGAACGTCCACATCTACATCTGCAGGCTGCAGCCTAACTACTCTTTAAGAGGATATCGAGAGCAGTAAGGCACACTGGCGCCACCTGCTGGTGATATGGGAGAACTACAAGTTGCTCTATAACTATCATGGTTACAACACAGGGTGGGGAACTAGGTACCTCTCCAACATTTGTTGTTAAAAGCGTCTACAAAACGTGCACTGCAAATTCCGTTTTGCCTGATCTGACCTGTTGGGCTGGTCAAACTGGACGGGCACGCGGGTCTTTAGCTTGGCGTGGGCGGTTGTGCTCTGAGCAGGGGCCTCGGGGCGGGCGACGACAGGGGGGACGTCGGCGTCCGAGCTCCCCCGGATGTCTAGGTACTGGCCGTTGTCCAGGGGCGGCTGCGCTGGGGCCTGGGGCCGGGAGGGGTCTGAGGTGGAGGCGTCGGGTCTGGGCTGAGAGCCCAAGTCCAGGGGGGCGGGAGAGGAACTGGAGACGCTCTTCTTCAGGGTCTGGATCTCGCTGTGGACGGGGGAAATCAACGTTTCGGTAGGATTCACGTGGGTGTGTGAATATTGAACACACAGGGAAAGCACGTAACAACACACACACACACACGCGTACACATACACACACCTCTGTAGTTTGCGGATTTGCTCGGCCAGGCTGCTCTTCTCGCTGCTCAGCAAGCTGATCTGGTACTCCAGCTCCTGCACCACCTCGGTCTGTTGCTGGAACACAATCACGACAGCTCCCTTAGCGGCTCAACAGCAACATTCTTCAAGTAACAAGCTACCATTTGTAGAGGGATTAACTCTTCAAAAGTGAAATAGATTGCAGTCAAACGCACGCACGCACGCACGCACACACACACCTGTTGCTGGAGGTCGGACTTCCTCTGCTGCTCCTGGCTGATGAAGTTGGTCTCGCCGGGCTCCGTTCCCACCGCCACGTCCACGGTGTCCCGGGGCGACGGGGGGGCGGAGCCGCCGTTTCTATAGAGATGTAACAGGTCGGGTGGCTTGGGGATGTTGAGGCCCACGTCGTCCCACAATTCAAAGTCCTGGTTTGGAAACCAAGGAAACCACTGTCAACTGAAGACCCAATGCTGTAGAGCCTTACTCTATAGAGTGACAGTATTACTGCACTACAGAATACTTTAGAGTTATCTAGAATAATAATCGAAAACATTGGAGTAGAGCTCTGGCTTTCACTAATCAATAGGAGTCAGTGGCATGTGTACAGGTGGTTAACAAACAATGTAGGCAATAAAAATATTATTAAAGCATGTTTTCGTATATTTTACTTTTACTTATTGAAGTTTATTTTAATATTCATATTTTTTATGAGATGTTGATTTGAAAATGGCTTGACTTGGACACTGCTGCACACAGAGGCAGCTGGCAGTCTTAAAAGAAATATGCAACAAAGTAGAGCAGACAATGCCGTGAAAGGGTTTACCTGGTCATCGTTTTCATCTGAGAATGTGATGGCAGAGAGCTTGTAATCACTCTTTAATAAGTACTCATTCACCAAGAAGTTTAAGGCTCTTTTTTCCAGGGAACGGATTGGTTCCTGGATAGGAGAACATTATTTTTGTTTTATTATTTTCATAACATTTTTAAACGGCTGCTAAAGTTGGATCCCGCGGGTAATCTGTATTCTGTTACTATGGAGAATGGACCGTTACCTGAATCTCCGGACTCGATTTGAAGTTCTTTCTTTCATGGGAGGACACTTCGCTCTCTAAATAGAAAGAGAGAGAACATGGCAGATGAGAAACTGTCTGGGACGGACGTCTACGAAGAGTAGAGGGAGGAAAGTTCTCTTCAAAAACAGAGAAAGAAAAAAAAAAGTGAAAAAAAAGGGATGAAGAGGAAAAAAAGTTGAAAGTACGCAACCTGCTGCCTGAGTCAAGTTGGCGCGCAGAGCCTGAATGGTATCCTTGGCTTTCCGCAGCTCAAACTCCAGCACTGGACAGGAAGTGACAACACACACAGGAAGTGCATCCAACCAAAGAGAGGGAACAAACAAAAAAAAAACAAAGATGGCCATGAAAAAAAACAAACCAAACAAAAAGATGACCACAAAAACAAATTAACAAGATTGTACGAAGCTTGGTCTACAAACCCAAAAGGAGGACGCATGCAAACTAGGAGATCTAAGGAAGGCATGCAGCAGAGGATCATGGTTAGGCTGGTGGAACTACTGTCTGCCACATTCAGAGATGGCGTACATTGCAATAGACTTGTGATTGTCTCCCCTCTTCATTTCATTTCCATTCCAGTAAACAAAAGATGGGTTGCTTCTACTTTTTATTCAAAGGAAGGAGAGGGAGAGATCAAACCAAATGTCTGTCTGACAGGGGCTTTTACAGTAGGCTACAAACAATAACAAGGTCAATTGTGAGATAAGGTTTGTTCCGGGCTACCCAAAGCTTAGTCTGTAAGTCTAGGCCCAAATTCCAATCAAGGCATGATGCTTTGGTTTAATGGTTACAAACTAGTCCTACTACAAGGCTGATAAAGGCTACAGAGCAGATAGGCTAACGCCTTCTGAAATTCCATTGGAATAAGGCAAAAACTTTAAAAAGGTTTACCTAGCTAATAAAATATCTGTAGAGCTCAGTCAATAGACAGATCTATAACCACGGTTAGACACCACAAAGAAACCCACACACAGGCACTTGTATCAGGTTTGATACGCTGAAGAAAAAAACACGGCTTGAAAGAAGCGATGGAGAGAGCAGAAAGGACATCTTGCATGGCTTTGCACTGACGATCTGCAGTATCCTTACACTATGCAGCATGGGCAATTTAGACTAGCACAGCAGGAGTCTAAATCTACAGCAAGGTAACCTCTTAGAGAGTTAGTGTTACCCTCGCAAATGTTAATCTACACTCTCCAAACCGAGTGTCTAATGAAATATTACAAACTTTTACTTTAAAGAAATACCACCAGCGCTGCAAATTCCTTCTAACAGGATCTGAACTAACACACTTTACTAACGGCGTTTAGTTTGATACTTCCGTGACTTTTGCAGGATTATGTTGATTCAAACAGAACACGCCTCTCTGACAAACTCCTGTTGTCTCTCCTTGGCAGATCAAAAGTGCAGAGGATGCAAATGAAAGAGAATGCAAAAGATAACAACCGAGGAACGAAAAGAAAGCAGAAAGCAGAAACAAAATGGCCTAGCCTGGATGGGGTGACTTGTCCAGTTACTGGTTAGCGGGGTTTGACTGACGTTAGGAAGAGCCAGAAAACCCAGAGTCAGACAGCCCAGGGCGGACATCTTGGCATAGCGCAGACGAAGTGAAAAGGGGGGGGGGTATACAGCCCAATAAGGAACAGGAGGAAGACGCTAAACAGTGTGTAGGCCCAAGGATTTGGCAATGTTAGACCACCATCTCTCTGCTGCATGGTTTCCAAAGGAATTCTTCTCCACTGTGCTTCACTATCAAATGGCAGTGTCTGGCACTTACTCAGCAATATGGGGAAAGAGAACATCATTTGGACTGACGGATCGTAGGGAAAGTAAGAGCGCTAAAAGGTGACCACTTTCTCACATGAGCATTCATAAAATAACACAAAGATTAAAACAAGAGCAGATTATTTTATGTTACTGTTCATTAACATAAATAGTAAGATTAAGTCAAGGGGTGACACAGAAAGAAAACAGGAAGCGATATCTAAATTCCCCAACCTGTTAGAACAAGCATTGGTATCGATTTTAAAAGGGAAGAGCCATGAACTGACTTAACTTCAGTAATGTCAATTAACCCGAATTTGCATAAGAGTGCTCAACAGCTTATAGATTAAGAGATTCAGCTCTAATTAACCATAAACTTTGGTGTAATGATGTAGGCAAAAGGCAACTTGTGTTTACTTAAAATGTGTACACTTAATTTAAAAAAGGAGGTAATTCTGCATCGTTCTGGTAAATAACCTCAGAGGTTATGGATTTCCCCAGAGTTTCCAATCCCATACCACCTAAAAATGTGTGCACCGTAGGAGTAGACCCATGAGAGGGAGGAGGATGGGAAATCGCTCAAACCAAGCAAAGTCAAGTGAGGGGCTAAAACTCTGCCATTGCAACACTAAAACCTTGTTCAACGTAGCTTTGCTAACAGACCAGTTGAACTACATTGCTATGCCACAGTCGCTCGTCCATCCAGGCGCTGACAGCCTATCTCTCTGGCCCTGCGACGCCTCGGTCAGTGTGGGCCTGCGGGCTTCCGGTCGTCGCGGACGCGCCGGGGTCGTCTTACCTGCCACGCGCTCGTCCGACTCGCGGTTCCCGTCGTCCGAGTAACGGGCGAAGTCCAGCGAGTCCAGCGTGCTGATGCTGCCGGCCCGGTCTGAGGAGGGAGAGAGACAGACACAGAGAGAGAGAGACAGGTTTAAGACAGGGGGGGTCGCGTTGTCAACAACATGGCCTAAACAGAGATGAATACTTTGAAGGCGGGGAGTTGGTGGAGGCGGTCGGATGTTTCAGGTAGACAAAGCAACGTGACATCATCAACAACAAAGATAAGCCAGGTCATTTCGTTCGCTCCTGCGACTGGGTCAAAGTTCACACATTGAAGGTCAGAACATTATGTGAATGCCGATATGTGTCTGGAGTCAATAGGATACTCCAAACTGGTACACCTTGCAATCAGCCTTCATAAGAAGCACACAGTTCCGTGCACCCAAACAATGGAGATTACACCTGACTAGCATTGACATACTCCTATTTCAGTAGGCCAGACTAACGGTGTTAGCTTTCCCTCCACTCCGCTCTGCCTGTCCTGTTTAACCAGTAGTAGGCTTATGGAGATAGTAGATAAGACAAGGCTGTAGCCTGGCTAGTCCGTTCGTAGCCTAGTTAGCCACGGCCCAATAGTGGGATGACTACATCCAGTGCCTCTGTACTGTGGTGGCAGATTTGGTATAGAACTCCCACTTAGCTTGGCTAACTGTATGTCAGTTGACACAGGAAATAGGGCTTAGGGGTCCACGTGATATGGAGACGCCTGTGTGGACACCTGCTCAGGGCTAGCACCCTAGGCTAGCGGTTCAATTCATTCCGCTTCCAACATGGCTGGAGTGGAGAGATCCTCCTGATAGCCTGTGCTTTTTTCTGCTTTCTGTTTATCAGAGTGATGAGTGTGATGGTCACATGGTTCATTTGCCTGACCACGGGGCCACACAAAGTACACAGCATGCTCAGTCCTGTGATTGGCTACTCAGAGAGAAACTGAGTGTATGTACGGGAGTCTGTTTGCTCACAGGATAGACTAAGTAGAATAACAGTGTGTGTGGGTGTGTGTGAGAGAGAGAGAGAGAGAGAGTCAGTGACTACGTGTTTGAAAGTGTGTGTGTGTGTGTGTGTGTGTGTCACTGGTCTCTTGCCGTCCCGTTGACCTCTGTTTAAACTCTGCTTTACAGCGGAATGAAGGAAGCAGCGAAAGCCTCCCTCTTTCACAACAGGTTCTTTTTCCACGACAGGACATTGTAGCCAATATGTCGGCCAACGCGACAGCCAGTACGCCTGCATGCATACCAGGAAGAGGCTGTGTGTCTCAGAAAGGCAGAGGAGGTTTCTCAGGGTGTTTGTGTCACTGAACGGACCGGCAATCTTTTTTTTCCTCTCGCTGACCTCCACGGTCCGTGCTCCAGGGTGCTGCTGTGCCCGGTGATGTTACGGAGGTGACAGGCTGACATTTCACAATGCTATCTACTTAAAGCACTCCTACTGGGAACATGTACACACACAGACAGACAGACACACACACACACACACACACGCATTCTATTAAATGAGAACACACACTCTCTTAAATAGGCCTAGAGGTTGACCTGATTCCTCTTTCTAAATTGATTATCAGAGAGCAGAGGCGACGGCTAAGCTAATGAAAGGCCTAACCCCAGTGGTCTGCTGCGGTGATGAAAGTGAAAAGGCAGATGATCGCAGAGAGCATCACAGCAGGAGACGACGAGGCTTTAGGGGCATGTGCCACTCACATGGAATGGCTATGGATGAGTGTGTGTGTGTGTGTGTGTGTGTGTGTGTGTGTGTGTGTGTGTGTGGGTGGCACACGGTTACTTACAACCATACGCCTGACAACGAGGAGGGATGTGAGCAGAAACCTTGCCAGAACAGGAACACGTGGCCGGGAGCCAACTGTCTCCACAAAGCCCTTATTTGCCCTAGGCCGGATAGCAAATCTCTCTCCTCAATGTGTTAGTCAGCGCATGTGTGCTCAGTACACCTCTGGGCTTTTGGATTAAGTTTGTCTGACAAAGTAGCCACCTGGTGATTTCCAAATTGCGTTTTGCTCCTTGAGCGGCCAATTACTTCCCTGGTCTTCTGAAATGGCCTCAAACAATGAGCAGGTTAAACAGTGGGCCACATGTGGCAATGTGTGAATGCAGATGGGGGATGGTCTGCCACATCCAAAGGCAACTGGACAGCTGCGGACACCTTGCAAACCAACTGACACACTCAGTAACCCTGATGCCATTCGAAACATACTCACGTAGTTTATCAAGGCTATTTTTAAGTAAACCAAAAATCTAACTCGGCCCTTGTAAAAGGCCTTGGAAGTTTGCTATTTCATCTCATCGGCTGAGAATAACGAGTCTTCACACGAGACAGCATGGAGGCTGGGCCGGGCTAAGTTCTTGAAGACTGCTGAGCCTACAAATTAACATGCTGATGAGAGGAGACTACAACCTACAGTGTTGGGTGGCAACCGGAGCGCAAACAGCACTGGCTGCACGGCGCAAAGTCACCCCGGCCTAGTCTGCGCCAGAAACTTCACACAACGCGCGACAACTTTCCGAACGGGCTGAACTGTGTCGTACAACCTGATTCTGAGTCGGCATGCGTTAGGCACGATCAATCAACAGCCTTAAAAGGCAGAGGTTAGCCAGAGGGCTAGGGTGTGACAAGAGCGCCCGAGTCTGTATGTCTCTCTATGATCTTAGCCGGGCTGTAACCTAGGCGACGGGGCCGACTGGGGGGGGGGGGGGGAGTGTGGTCTCCCTCCCTTTCCTGTTTGAAAAGGTGGAGACAATAGGAGACCTCCTGTGTTCGTTTGCTAGTGCATCTTGTTTAAAAAAAAGCCCCTCACGAGGTAGACGCTTAAAGCATTCTAGGCTTCTGAGATCAGAGTAGGTCATCGGCCTCTAAATCTGACGCGGCTCTAAACACGTAAACACTGACAGTTCAGAGGCATGAGGAGACTCTGGCCCAGGATGCCATAAGCAACGAAGGTGTTGCTGCATCTCTTGCAGGGATCAGTCACAGCTACAGTATGAAGTGCATTTGTTGATGATGTGCAAAACAAAAGCTACATAAAAGTCAATACTGCAAAATGTTGTCATTTTGTTAGTCATTGCGTTACATGACGTGCCATAAAACCATTCAAAGATGCCATCAGGACTAAAGCATTTTTTTTGACAATGACCGATTTGATACTTAACCAGTTAGCTAGGTATCAGTTATGTAGGCTAGACTGACAAGCATCATATACAGTCCCTGTGGGGTACACTAGGGATGTGGATGCATACATTGCCATCTGTGCTGGTCCTATTTCCCCTTTAGCTCCAACCAATACACCAATATGTCCACAAGAACGGTGTACACTGTCACAGAGGGTGTCCTGAACAACGAAGGACTGGTGCCTCTGTAGGGGACCAGAGCTGGTCATGGGGATCGTCTGTGAACCGTTTGTGAAGTTCAGGTGTTAGAGAAAGGGATGCTATAATTAGAAATGCTATGATTACCCCAGGCATACTGACTTAATTATTGATTGACATTGTTATGTTAACCTATTAGACTGTATTCAAAGCCAGAAGGTTAAACAGAAGATATTCAAGTATTCCATCTATGTGAATGAGTTCTGAGTCCTAACACTCACTATCCTTACACAGTTGTCAAACCTCTCAGCTTAGGAATTAGACAATGTTTTGGTGCTGCAGTGCATGTTTTTTTTTGTCTACTTAGGCCTAGCGGATAATTTTCTGAGGTGCCCCTTTTGAGCACATCTGAGTCAGTACTGTAGCTACCTGTAACTTGTGGCATGTGTCCACAGAGTACACACTATTATATTTCAAACCAACTATAATACAATTTGAAACGAAAGCTGACTAATATTCATAACAATACCAGGCTATTTCGTTGATTTAGCCTCTGTTTAGCTAGCGAAAATAGGAAGGTATGTAATAGCTAGTCAGTCATAACGCTTGCCAACTATTAAATATAGCAAGTATGCCAGGACTATCTGTAACCCATCTGTAACAGCATTATAATAACACTGTTCACCGAAGCCTCTGACAGTAACAGGTGCAATGGAAGCAAAAGATGATACCTCCTCCTGTCATTTAATTTAACGTTAGCTTTCCAAGCAATCTAGCTGTTTACTTACTCAGTGGTCCACCAGGTCCAAGCACCTGGTCTTTGCTGGCGGGTGGAGTCCCGCTTTGCCTCTCGAAGTTCCCGGGGTTTGAAAAATAATCCCTCAGTCTAGGAAGCTCTCTGCCCGCTTCCAACAGTTCGGTGTGAAACTCAAGGGCCGTGAGGATATATTGATCTCGCAAAAGCTGCGAAGCAATTAAATCCACCGATAGCCGTGTATCCGTGCTGCCAGCCATAGCGTTTGCAGCCGTGGCTGACACTGAGATGCCTTCTACACTGGGGCTGGTTCTGTTACTAGACAGAAGTAAAGCCGGGGGCTCAGCGTCCGCTGAAGGGGAAAAAGGATTGCCTTGTGGGGGCCCTGGCGTTTCATCGCTCGGGCTTCGTTTTGTGTCAATAACAGCTTCATCTTGTCGCCGTTCAGCCTCCTCTTCGGAATCGCTTTGATTAAACGGGTTGACGTTACCCGCCGCCATTTTTCCACTATAAAGATGTTTAGCAACCCTGCTAGCTAACGTCGGCTAAATGGACCCTGCCTTCCTGGTATAATGGATGTAGCTAGCTAGGTAGCTAGCGGTTGCTTCAAAGGAAAAGCGAGCAGTTTGGTCACACACAGGAGAAATAATGATATTCCAAAACCCGCCTCCCAAGTAGGGACAACCCAGTGGATTGGACACAGGCGAAGCCAGAATGAAACTGGGCCAAACACAAACCGTTTTGACAGTTGACAGTCGAGATAGCTATCAAGTCAATTTTGCCCATAACCTGTGTTGTACACAAAAACCCAAGTGTTCACCTATGCAACGATATTGTTTTACTTTATTTCGATAACGCCGTTAATGAATAGACTACAAATATTACCCACAACTCCTCAATCACGCACAGTAAAACGTCACTTACACAATACGGAAGTGGTTCCTTTCAGTGTCAGTCTGCTTAGTGTCTTGTTCTAATCAGCTTAGCTTTAGCAAGACATTATTTTTTAAAGCACATTACGCAAAAGGTCCGCTTACTATACACAGCACTGAAGTTATTTTACAGATTCTGTGTAGTTGGTGTCCAACTGTATGAGGGTCATCTGAAATGGCTGTACATGTTGAACGACTTAGGAGCAGTTCATCTAAGATTTCAAAACTCAGCTGAGCTAAACTGCTCAGCTGCTTACATGCTTGGATCTAAAGCACTGTTGTGGAAAAAGGTAAGAGGAACTGATCTGTTGGAGTTGAGACAACTTCAAATAACATTCTCTCCAAAATATTTTTTTAAATAATAGATGAATAATTCCTGAAATGTATGTTTTGGATGTAAAGAAAGACCAGCATAGCTGACCTGCTAGTTTTTGCTGCTGTTGATTTATACATATCCTTAAGGTATACACCAATAATTCACCAGTTGATAGCATTGCTCCTCAAGGTGTCTCTTTTATCCTACTATGATACCAAATAAAGATTTGGGCCACTCTCCACCCTCCCTCTGCTGGCATATGTCTGGTCAGGATTAGCCTCACACATCCCTCAAATCTGTCTCCCTCTGTCTTCCTAAGATGACTTTGTGTCTGTCTCTTAGCTTATTCCTCTGCCATTCCCTTATTTTCTATTTCAATCTCTCTATCCTGCCTCCCCAGACAGGGCCTTGGTGGTTCCAGCGTCCGCGACCTTCCTCCTCTTCTTCGTCATGAGAGTGATCACATTCTTCCTGGTGGGGCTCGTCGTCCACGTGGTGTTCTTCGTCTCTATCTTTGACATCTACTTTACGTCGCCCCTGGTCCATGGGATGAGCCCCCAGACGGTGGCCCTGGCACCCCCCGCCTCCAGGCTGGTTCTGGTGGTGGCTGACGGCCTGAGAGCTGACAGCCTCTACGCCCTCCACCCCAATGGATCCTCCAGAGCCCCCTACATAAGGTCAGGGACGCACCAACCCATGGCTGGCCGCTACTCCGATAGTGTGTGTGTTTATGGAATGCGTGTGTGTGTGTTTCTATCAGGAGTGTTATGGAGGAGAGGGGTAGCTGGGGTGTGTCCCACACTCGCGTGCCAACGGAGTCTCGGCCAGGCCACGTGGCGCTCATTGCCGGCTTCTACGAGGACGTCAGCGCCATAGCCAAAGGTGTGTGTGTGTGTGTGTGTGTGTGTGTGTGTGTGTGTGTTTTGGAGATGGCGGTGAGATAGATGGCAGAGTTGTGTACAAACTCATCCCTCATTCCTGTGTGTGTGTGTGTGTTAAATGTATGTATGCGTAGGCTGGAAGGAGAACCCTGTGGAGTTCGACTCAGTGTTCAATGAGAGCAGACACACCTGGAGCTGGGGAAGCCCTGACATCCTGCCCATGTTTGCCAAAGGTAAACACACGCAGACACAGCACAACAATGCAACTCAACACAGGCATGAGTCTAATCAAACTGTGGAGGAGCCCTGACTGAGTCTACCATTGTTAAAACGCAAAAAATCCTTTCATTTTCAGCATCTGCCGCTTGTTGGCCTATACATTTTTTTATTATGTTGCGTATGTTTATGATATATATCATTATGACTTATAACACATTTCTAAAGCAGTTTTAATTGTATGTAGTTGGGCCTAGCTACTGTTGGGCTGCAGTGTGTTAGTGGATGCTGTAGAAATGTGTGTGTGTCCTTCAGGTGCCAGTGGGGACCATGTATATACACACACTTACCCAGCAGCGAATGAAGACTTTGCCTCTAGTGACGCTTCCAGACTAGACACTTGGGTGTTTGATGAAGTTAAGGTACAAACAGAACCTTTTTAATAGACAATCAATTGCAGTTTTGGCTCATTCTTGATACTCAACGGGGGACAAAACCTAATCAGACATAGGTAGCATGCTAATAGTAGCCCCACTCAGGTAGCATGCTAACAGTAGCCCCACTCAGGCAGCATGCTAACAGTAGCCCCACTCAGGTAGCATGCTAATAGTAGCCCCACTCAGGTAGCATGCTAACAGTAGCCCCACTCAGGTAGCATGCTAACAGTAGCCCCACTCAGGTAGCATGCTAACAGTAGCCCCACTCAGTGTTTCTTTTTTGTGCACGACTCGTCTGGTAAGCCAAACACATTGTTCTCTGCTAGTCCTTCTTCCAGACGGCGAGGACTAACTCGTCCCTGAGCGCCAGTCTAAAGGAAGACCAGAACGTCTTCTTCCTGCACCTGCTGGGCATTGACACCAACGGCCACGCCCACAGACCCATGTCACAGTGAGTAAGGCACGCTGAACCCGTCACCATGTCTCAGGTTTCACACCCTAAAAAGATCATGCTGTTAGTGGGTATTCATTGTGATGTTACTCTAGATTGATTGACATTGATTTGTGTGTTTGATTGTGTTACAGGGAGTGTCTAGTACTCTAGATTGATTTACATGACGTTTATGTATGTGTTTGGTCGTGTTACAGGGAGTATCTAGAGAATATCGGTCTGGTTGACTCTGGTGTAGCCGACCTGGTGTCACTAGTGGAGGACTTCTTTGATCACGATGGAAGAACTGCCTATGTGTTCACCTCTGATCACGGCATGACCAACTGGGGTAAGTGTGTGTGTGTGTGTGTGCGTCGTTTGTATGTCTTTCTGTCTTGAAGAACTGTGTGTTTAACAGCGGCAGCAAACATGTTGTGTGTGTGTGTGTGTGTGTGTGTGTGTGTGTGTGTGTGTGTGTCTCCAGGATCCCACGGAGCGGGGCACCCTTCAGAGACCCTGACTCCCTTGGTGGTGTGGGGGGCTGGAGTTCACACTGCCAAGAGAGTGACAGACCCCCAGCATTTCCAAGACACCCACCTGCAAGGTACCGTCCCCCCGTCCCCCCCCCCAAAGCAAAGGCAAACATCCTGGGAAAGAGTCCATTCTTACTTTCTTCTATATGCTACATATTAAAATTGTGTTTGTTACCACAGACTGGCATCTGGAGCACCTTCGCAGGGTAGACGTCCATCAGGTAAGACACGACCGCTGTGCTTAGTGCTGATTCACCTCTCCGTCGCTGTGCGGCGTCTTTAGAGACACGATGACGAGCAGTGTGCTAGACTGTGGTAACAATGAGGATAAATGTGTTTGGGTTCCCAGGCGGACATCGCCCCACTCATGGCCTCTCTCATCGGAGTCCCCATTCCGCTCAACTCTGTGGTAACACCCAAAGCCTTATTAGCCCCGGGTCATGTTCATATTGTGTGGACGAGGAGTGGATGTTCATCGAGTTGTGTTGTGGCGGGGGAACCCGCAGGATAGAACTTCTAACGTGTTTAGAATGAGAGCATCGTTTTTCTTCTGTCTCCAGGGTGTGCTTCCCCTCCTCTACCTGAACAACAGCGATCTGTTCAAGGCTGAGAGCATGTACGCCAACGCTCTCCAGATACTGGAGCAATTCAAGGTAGGGCCCCAGCTTTGCTTGGGCAGACAATGTCATCACTGCTACATGTTGCTGCGTTTACAGCCAGCCCGTCGAGCACAGTATACCCCCAGATGCGTTTCACAACACTGTAACCGATGTAAAATGGCGTTTGTTTCAGGTGAAAATGGCTCAGAAAAAGGAGACCACCTTGTCTTTTCTCTTCACCCCCTACCAGTGAGTTTGGGGCTGGGCTATAGGAGGGGTAGTCGCCATCTTGTCACCAACGCATGGGTGAGGTGTTGGGTTCAGTTCGAGGTTGGTTATGAAGGTCCGATTCAAACTTGGCTGTCCTCTCTGATGTCCAGGTGGCTGACGGAGTCGAAGCAGATGGACTTTGTGCGCCAGGCCCGTGTTCTGATGCAGCTGCAGAAGTACAATGATATGGTGAGGATTTAAGAGGCGGTTCAAATGGCCGCTGTGTGTGTGTGTGTGTGTGTGTGTGTGTGTGTGTGTGTGTGTGTGTGTGTGTATATGGTTGTTTATGTGTTCTTGTCTTAGCACTGACCCATCGATTGCTCTCTCTCTCTTTCTCTCTCTCTCCCTCTCTCTCTCTCCAGGTCACTCTGTGTCGGACTTTAATGTCCCGGGCGATGAAGGGGTTGGTCTACTACCACACCTATGACCGTTTCTTCCTGGGCTGCAGTGTGGTGCTGGGATTTGTAGGCTGGACCTCCTACGTAGTCCTGCTGATACTCAAGACCCACGCCAGTATCAGGAGACCACCCACCCACACGGACCAGGTGGGAACACGCACACACACACACGTACACTCACAAAATCAGGCCGTTCCCGGTCGTCCCACTGGTTACATATTTACAAATGGTAATGTTCCATCTTGTGTGTGTGTGTGTGATAGGTGCCGGGCAGAACCCTGTCTTGGGTGTGTGTGTGTGTGGCACTGCTCCTCGGCGTCTTCCTCCTGATCCAGAAGAGCCCTCCGACCTACTACGTCTACTGCCTGCTGCCCATTCCCGTGTGGTACTCGGTCCTCAAAGAGTGAGGCCACACACACACACACACACACACACACACCATGAATAATGCATCAGGTTGCTGGACAGCTGTCTGTAATATGAATGTGGGGCTTGAATGGGCTGCTGTAGAGGCTGTCTGAAGTCCATTCATATCTCCTCTTTGTTGTGTGAATGAAAGCCGGGGTCCGCAGTGTCCCAACCACTATTAACCATTATTGGGATGCTTTGCATTGGTCTGATTTAAATACCAGCTTCATGTTTTCAGGTTCAGTACCCTGACCTATCTGATCCAGTCAGCTCCCTCTCTCCCTCTGTGGAAATGTCTCGGTTACTTCGTGCTGGTCGCATTCGGCATTGAATTACTCGTGAGTTTTTGCTTTCCTACTTATTTTCAACATAGTAGGAACTAATTCAAACTAGGTAGACCGATAGCAGCAAAGCTATGAGCTTTAAAGCTTTGAATGAAGTTTCAGTGAGCTTTTGTCGCCCCCAGGTGGTGAGCTTCTTCCATCGCGCCATGCTGACTCTAGGCCTGAGCGTCTTCTCTCTCTGGCCCCTGCTGTCTGGACTCTACGGCAAGGCCAAGGTAGGTCTCTCTCTGTAACCTCCTCTCTGGCCAAGGTAGGTCTCTCTCTGTAACCTCCTCTCTGGCCAAGGTAGGTCTCTCTCTGTAACCTCCTCTGGACTATGGCCAGGCCAAGGTAGGTCTCTCTCTGGACCCTCCTCTGGACTATGGCCAGGCCAAGGTAGGTCTCTCTCTGGCCCCTGTTGTCTGGACTCTACGGCAAGGCCAAGGTAGGTCTCTCTCTGGTCCCTCTTCTGGACTATGGCCAGGCCAAGGTAGGTCTCTCTCTGGTCCCTCTTCTCTGGACTCTATGGCCGGGCTAAGGTAGGTCTCTCTCTGTAACCTTCTCTCTGGCCAAGGTAGGTCTCTCTCTGTAACCTCCTCTCTGGCCAAGGTAGGTCTCTCTCTGTAACCTCCTCTCTGGCCAAGGTAGGTCTCTCTTTGGACCCTCCTCTCTGGCCAAGGTAGGTCTGTGTCCCTACCCTCTCCAATCACATTAGTCACATACAGTTTCATTCAAACAAAGTTAGTCCCACTGAAGTGAATCTTGTGACTGGTACTGTCCACCTTACTGTTATACTGCATACCTTACTCTCCCCCCCCCCCCCGCTGTAGTTCAGGACAGTGAGCTGGGTGCTGGGCTGTTTGTGCCTGTCCGCCTTCCCCCTGATGCCCGTGGTGGGGAGGGAGGCCAACGTACACACGGTGTGAGTATCTGAGCCACCGCCCCCACACGTTTAGGTCGGCCTCGACAACCCATTCAATACACTCAGCACTGCACTGTACTCCATTATAGGCTGAAATCTCCGTTAGTGTTAACACGTGTGTGTGTGTGTGTGTGTGTGTGTGTGTGTGTGTGTGGGTGTCGTAGTACCTGTGCCGGTGCCCTCACCCTCTTCACCTCCATCTGCTACCTGTGGTCGTCACGGCGACGGACCGCGCTGCACTTGACGGACAGGAAGCTGTTCTTCTTCCAGGTAACCCTTATCAGGCGATAAGTGGCGCGTGGGCACCAGCGAGTCTGTGTGTGTCTGTGTGTGTGTGTGTGTGTGTGTGTGTGTGTGTGTGTGTGTGTGTGTGTGTGTGTGTGTGTGTGTGTGTGTGTGTGTGTCTCAAAATGTGTG
>JAVQIZ010234371.1:0-20726 GCA_036023535.2 Galaxias brevipinnis | reverse complement strand
CTACCCTGTTCTGAACTAAATGCATACTTTTTGAACACATTAAAGCATTGTCGGTGAAAGCCTGACCTTGTTGAAAATAAAATCAAACGGTAGTACTTCATCATCATGTGTCCACCATTATAATATGATAAAGAGGCACTGCCAATCTAGCGGCAATAAGCCCCCTTGTCAACAAACAGGGTTTGGACCGCAGTCCGCTTGTGCTGCAGGCGTAGGTTCTGCGCACAAGGCGGTCAGTCGAATAACTGCGATGCATCACATCGCATTTGCGCAGGGAAATGCATTTCTAGTTAGCTCTCTCGTTCTGTATGGTCAACTCCCTTGCTATCCCTCATCCTCCTCTCTGTTCCCTGTCTGCACGCCTATTCAGCTTAGCTCTGCTCTTAGAAAGGCCAAAGAAGTTGCTTTGATTGTTTCGTTTTAAAGGTAGACTTGTAGGGTTTTTCGGTTTCACATTCTATTCTGTTATTATTAAACTCATTAAAGTTCTTATTTTACTTGTACTGCAGGCCTCGGGATCGCCATGGGAGCACTGTTCCGGAGCGAGGAGGTCTGCCTGGTGCAGCTGTTCCTCCAATCAGGATCCGCCTACAACTGTGTCAGCGAGCTGGGAGAGCTGGGATTGGTTGAGTTCAGAGACGTGAGTCCCCCCCTTTCACCTGTTGACCACACCTGTTATATGAAAAGCCTTGACAAAAGCTTGTTAACTGACACAGCAACACAAGAGGCAGTTGAAAAGGTAAAAAAACAGCTACACTTTTGCTCAGAGTCAATTACATAAACCATCTAGTAGTATAGCATGCATTGTTTTGAACTGTTGCCTCCTGTCATTGGTCCCCTGCCCGTGCCCAGCCCCGCCCCTTTCACACCCCAGCCCAGAGAGCTAATCGCGATCGAGGAGGAGAGCGAACGCCTGGCACGGAAACTGAGAGAGGTGTGGAGGAGAAATAGACATGGAGGAAGGGAGGGACAGAGACTGAGGAATGAAGGAGGGAGATAGACTGAGAAGAAATATATGGATGAAGGAGGGAGAGAGATGGAAGGATGAGAAAAGGTGTGTGTGTGTGTGTGTGTGTGTGTGTGTGTTTTCAGCCTCTTATTGTGTCTACAGGTCTCCCGGAACAGACATAGTCTGTGGAGTCAGCTGACTCGGCTCAGCCAATACCGTGGGGTTCTGATCCAGACACACCCTCTCACTGCCTCACAGGCAAGTAAATAACTCCATCTCCCAGAATGCTCCCTCAAGCTCTTCTTGGTGAAAGACCCATAGAGCGGGTCAGGAACGAGTCCGGAAACGTTAGCATTTTTGGTCTGTGGGTTTCCTCGTCTATAAGTCCATGTTTTTTTTTATGGGTTTTTGGTTTGATACATGAAAAAATGTCTGTGGTTAACACACGCTTAAGAGACTTTCACGTTTTGGTCTACGACATAAAAAACATCAGTAGATACCCCCACTCCTGAATGCTTTTACGTGTCTTAAAAAAGGCTGTTGCTAACGAGTGGCTAAATTAAACTACAGAGGTTGTCAAAGTAAGTGCGCAAAATCTAATTACAAGGCTAGAAGCTTAGTGGTGGTGACGTTGAAGTCATGGGATCTGTAGTTCGTTTATAGCATACTGTTAGCTTTTTACTTTACAGGCGATTGCATTTACTCTACAAAAATAATAAAGTTGGTGTTTATTTGTGAAGATTCTCTTGCTGAACAAAATGTGTAACTATCATAAACATTTGTTTACCAGAGAGCTTATTTTATGTAGAGCGAACCCATGGCGATGCTAACTTCCAGGTTGGCTTACAAAAATACGTCATTCCTGACCCACTATTGAAATAATTATCTGTCCTTAGGCCCCGCCCCCTCTTCAGTGTCTGGAGACAGCAGCTTTAATGTACCACCAACAGGACGTGCGACTCTGGTACAATCACTCAAGACATAATAATAACTTAATAATAATTATAATTTAAGAGTGCCTTGCCTTTCTAGCAAACCAAGGACACTTTACTAATAAAATGAAGCATTACAAAAAAACATTACTGAGGTAGAAGGATAGTCAGATTAAGATAAGTAAAGATCACTTCATACACGGCAGACACAATGCAGTTTATGACCAAAAGAAAACGATGTGATTGTTTGCCTCATTTAGAAGCCTTTTGACACTCTTCTTTCTGCTCCTTCCTGTCAGTTTTATGGCCGTAGTGGTCCATCCGTGGAAAGTGCCTGTGTTTGAGCGGCTGCTATGGCGAGCGTGTCATGGCTACATCATCGTTGACTTCAGGGAGACGGAGCAGAGGCTGGAGATTCCAGAAACGGTACAGACGGGACGGGGGGACGGGGGTTTAGGGTTAGGGTTAGGGGGCAGGGTGAAATTACTGCTTGTCTGTTCGTAGGCTGCAGACTAATGCAGGGGTTGCATTTGAATAGTTTGAAAATGTACTTTTTTTTGTTTAACTTGCAACATTCCAATTTCTTTAAATACTTCATGCCTTTTAACTAATCATAGGGCGAGAAGGTCCATTGGATGGTCTTTCTCATCTTCTTTTGGGGCGATCAGATTCGTCAGAAAGTAAAGAAGATCTGTGATTGGTTAGTCCATCTTCAATATCTTGCCAGAGAACTCTTCTTTCAAACACTGTAACAGATGTTTAACTCTCTCATAGATAATAATACAATCACACAAACAAACAAATATCACAGCCATCTTTAATTTAAAACATTTGTTTGACCTCTTCCTAACCTGTTCCTTTCACTCAGCTTCCACACTTACACCTTTGCCTACCCGGAGCAGACAGCGGAGAGAGAGGAGATTCTGATTGGACTACACAACAGGATCATGGACATCACAACTGTAAGTGAAGCTGGGACAGAGCAGAGAATTTAAAGCAGAGTTATTATTCCACAGACATTATTATACAGTATATTATACGTAAACGCTTACATTTGACAGACTTTATAAGATCTCACAGACCTGAGTACATTTATATATTTACAGTACACAGACAAAATTACGTTATACAGTTCTACAGTATTTACACAACACAGACATGTATTTATTAAGAAATAGTTATACATAAATGCTTACATAATTACATTACACAGACTAGACATTGAGCCCTCTCCTTTATCTCTCGTGTCAAAAAGGTGAACGATAAGGTGACTATCGCCCCATCACTCAAACCTCTCTGAAAGACGAATGCGTCTGCCAAACTGTTGTCTCTTGAGTCCCTAATCAAGGCCCATTTTCTAAAGTGTCTCTGGTGGTCTCTGGGTGTGTTTCAGGTGCTCTCCCAGACGGAGAGCTACTTGCAGCAGCTGCTGGAGCGCTGCGTGGCCCTGCTGCCCCGCTGGAAAGTGAGCATGGCAAAGTGCAAGGCGGTCCAGAGCGTGCTGAACCTCTGCAGCCCCTCTGTCAAGGACAAATGTCTGATCGCAGAGGCCTGGTGTCCTTCCGGAAAACTGCTGCTGCTGCAGAGCGCCCTGATCGAAGGGACGGTGAGAAACCAGGGTGGAGGGAAGGAGGGAGGGTGGGACGTTCGTTAGAGGGAGAGAAGGAGGGATGGGGAGAAAGAGTTAAATAGAAAGCGACAGAGACAGATGGATGGAAGGAGGAAGCTGAGAGCTGGTGTATTATCAGGAATGGAACAACATTGTGGAATGTTGTGAGAGTGAGTGAGTGAGAGAGATGGATGGAGTTTAAGACAAAGGGGTGAAGAAAGGGATGGAGGGAGCAAGAGGATAGACGGAGAGACGGATGTTGGAGGTAGAGATGGAGGAATGAGGAGGAGACACAGGCAGGACAGTAAATGGGGGTGTGACGGTGGCCTCTCCTCTCTTCTCGTCCCCAGAGGAGGAGTGGCAGTATGGTGGACTCATTCTACAACTGCCTGCCCTCTCCATGTTCTCATCCCACTCTGTTCACCCCCAACACCGTCACCTCCGCCTTCCAGGACCTGGTGGAGGCCTACGGAGTGGCTGCTTACAGGGAGGTCAACCCAGGTAACACACAATCACACACACACACACACACACACACACACACACACACACACACACACACACACAGGGAGGTCAACCCAGGTTACACACACACACACACACACAGGACGGTCAACCCAGGTAATACACACACACACACTCTGTGAGGTCTACCCAGGACACATACACACACACACACACACACACACACACACACACACACACACAGGGAGGTCAGCACAGGTAACATACACACACACACACACACACACACACACACAGGGAGGTCAATCCAGATGACAGACACACACACACACACACACACACACACACACAGGGAGGTCAACCTTGGTAATACACACACACATAACAGTTTCTGTAAAGTGCAGGAAATCATCAATGAGATTTTTCATATATCTTTTAATTTTGTCCCTGTGTGTGTGTGTGTTAGTGGTGTACACCATCGTGACGTTCCCCTTCCTGTTTGCGGTGATGTTTGGTGACGTGGGACACGGTCTACTGATGGCGCTGGCTGCCCTGTGGATGATCAGACAGGACGCGCCGAAAGACACACGCAGCACCAACGAGGTACACACACACACACACACACACACACACACTGTGGCCCTGTGGACCATTAGACACCACACACACAGATCAGATATTATGAATATTGTTTTTAAGAGGAGAGTTCATATCTTATATCATGCTGCAGAAGAGTGATTTAATCCTCCTGCTGTGCCTCGGACTATCAAATGGCATTTTATAAATCTGAGTTGCATCCTTATTTGCCTGTCTTTGGTTTCATGCTCTCTTTCCTCACTGACTGAAAGTGTAGCAGAGTGACTCAAATGTCACTGTTTGCTGGAAAGATACCGTAGACAGGACTTTGCGGTAACGCCTCTGTGAAAACAGCCACATACACAGCACAGGAAATTAACCTGCTTTAAAAGGTTCTTCTGAGAAAGCAGCCTTTCTTGATCCACGTCTAAATATATTAGTCTGTAAAATAATTTTGTTTTCCATGGCAGCTGTGGAAGTGCGCTGTTCAAATATGTTAGTCTGTAAAATAAAGATGATTCTGTTTTTCATGAGAGCTGTTTAAATATGTGAGTCTGTAAAGTAAAGAGGATTGTGTTGTCCATGGCAGCTGTGGAGGCTGCTGTTTAGAGGGCGCTACCTGCTGCTGCTGATGGGGCTGTTCTCCGTCTACACTGGAGCCATCTACAACGAGTGTTTCAGCAGAGGACTCATCCTCCTTCCTCCGGCTGGCACCTACAGCCCATGATCTGGAGGTGCACACACACACACACACATTCACACACACACACACTCTCTTACAAACACAGACACACACACACACACACATCCATACAGACACATTCTCATAAACACATACACACACACACACACATCTCTCTCCCTCTCTTTCTTTGTCTCTCCCCATGTCTCTCTCTACATCTCTCCCTATAACTCTCTCTCTCCATCTCTCCCTATAACTCTCTCTCTCTCCATCTCTCCCTCTGTTTCTCTCTCGCTCTCTCTCCATCTGTCCCTCCGCCTCTCTCTCCCTATGTTTCTCTCTCTCCATCTCTATATCTCTCCCTATGTCTCTCTCAATGTCTCTCTCTCTCCATCTCTCTCTCCACCTCTCCCTCTGTCTCTCTCACTCCGTCTCTCTCTTCATCTCTCTCTCCATCTCTCCCTCTGCCTCTCTCTCCCTATGTCTCTCTCCAACTCTATATCTCTCCCTTTGTCTCTCTCTATCGCTCTCTCTCTCTCTCTCTCCATATCTCTCTCCATCTCTCCCTCTGTCTCTCTCTCCAGTGATGAGACTCTGAGAGGTAACCAGTTCCTCAGTTTGGACCCCAATGTGAGTGGAGTGTTCCTGGGGCCTTACCCTTTTGGCATCGATCCGGTACGCCCCATCCCTCTCTCTCTACCTTAATCCTCCACCTCTCTACCTCCATCTCTCTCTCTCTCTCTTCAACCCCTCCTCCACCTTAATCCTCCACCTCTCCATCTCTCTCTCTTTCCTCCTCGTCTACCTTAATCCTCCCCCTCTCCATCTCTCTCTCCAGCCCCTCCTTTTTTCCCTTAATCCTCCCCCCTCCTCCTGTTTTTGTTAGATTAGAAAAGAACAACATTGTTGACATAAAAATTACATGAAAAAATTAAGTATTTAGTGTATGTGTGTGTGTGTGTGTTCAGGTATGGCATCTAGCCAACAACCACCTGTTGTTCCTCAACTCCTACAAGATGAAGAAGTCTGTCATCATTAGAGTGCTCCACATGACCTTTGGAGTCTCTCTCTCTTTCTACAACTACAGGTCTACACACACACACACACACACACACCCTCATCAACTACCTTACAGTGCACACGCACGCACACACACACAAAAACACACCCTCATCTACTACCTTACATGATACATATACACGTATGTTAGTGACGTCTAACCGCTGTCTGTCTGTCTGTCTGTCTGACTGTCTGTCCATCAATTTGTCTGTCTGTCCGTCCAGCCACAGGGGCCAGTGGAGCAGTGTGTACCTTGTTCTGATCCCAGAGCTGCTGTTCTTGCAGAGCCTGTTTGGTTACCTGGTGGTGCTGGTGGTTCTGAAGTGGCTGCTGTTTGGGCCGGCGGGTTCAGAGTGGGCCCCCCCCCATCCTCAACCACTTTATCAACATGTTCCTCATGTCGGAGAGCAAAGACAATGCGCCTCTCTACAGCGGACAGGTCCACTCTCTCTCCCTCTACCCCTCCGTCTCTGTCCCTTTACCCCTCCATATTTTAATCCCTCTACCCCTCCATCTCTCTGTTCCTCTACCCCTCCATCTCTGTCAAGCTACCCCTCCATCTCTCTGTCCCTCTACCCCTGCTTCTCTCTATCCCTCTACCCCTCCATCTCTCTACCCCTCCATCTCTTTATCCCTCTACTCCTCCATCACTCCATCACCCTTCTCTACCCCTCAATTTTTCCATGTATTCATGTCTGTACCTCTCTCTCACTCACTCACTCACTCTCTCTCTCAGATGACAGTTCACAAGGTTTTGGTTGTCATGGCACTACGTTCAATTCCAGTGCTGTTGCTAGGGAAACCGCTCTACCTTTACAATCAACATAAAAGACGACTCCACAGCAGAACAGTATGGGTGTGTGTGGGGGGGGTTAGGGTTAGAGTCGGGGGGGTATGATCGGAGAGTGTCGTCATTTAAGTTTGCCTGATGTTTTAGTTTGTATGTGTTTTCAGGGACAGGAGCGTCCTTTGGTAACAGACACAAGCTCCTTAAACGCTCTACAGGGAGACCTGGAAAGAGGAGACGGAGAAGAGGAAGAGGAGGTATTGGAAGTGGGGATTTAGAAGGGGGGAAGAGATTGATATAAAGGAGGAGGGGGAGAGACTGGCAGTAGTGTTTCAGACTATGTGTTCCTCCTGGAAACAAGCAATTAGACTGTGTGTTCCCCCAGCAATTAGATTGTGTTTCCTCCTGGAAACAAGCAATTAGACTGTGTTCCTCCTGGAAACAAGCATTTAGACTGTGTGTTAATCCTGGAAACCAGACTTTGTGTTCCTGCGGTCCTCAGGAGTTTGATGCGGCGGAGGTGTTTATGGAGCAGGCCATTCACACCATAGAGTTCTGCCTGGGCTGCATCTCTAACACAGCATCCTACCTACGACTGTGGGCCCTCAGCCTGGCACACGCATGTGAGAAACACATACACACACTCACTCGCACACACATACACACATACACACACTCACACACACTCTTACACTTTCCAAACCGAATGTGAAGGCACTCTATTGACCAGTTTCTCACTTTGTGTGTGTGTGCGTGTGCGTGTGCGTGTTCTTTCCAGAGCTGTCCGAAGTGCTCTGGGTCATGGTGATGCGCATCTCTCTGTCGTGGCAAGGCTTGCTCGGATCTGTAGTTCTTGCAGTGGTCTTTTCTGTGTTTGCTTTGCTTACGGTCTCTATTCTGCTGGTGATGGAGGGACTGTCTGCTTTCTTACACGTGCTCAGATTGCACTGGTAAGACACACACACACACACAGATTACAATTTCTTATAACACAATCTGGAAATCCCTCTCTTTCTCTCACTACCTTTAGGGTGGAGTTCCAAAATAAGTTCTACAGTGGCACAGGATACAGGCTCAGTCCATTTTCCTTCTCTTCAATCATCAACAATCTCTAGACAGTCTGTCCACGGAAAATTTTGTTCCACCCTTTTTATTTTTCAACAGCCCTTTGAGAGCTAACTTCCTGATTCAGACCGGGTATACAGCTTTTGGTGTGCTCAGTTCACTCTACAGGAGATGGGAGCAACCTGAAACAAAAACTCTTTAATGACTCATGCCACTGGCAGATATCTGTTTCTATTCAAGCATGGTTGGATGTGTTCAGGAGCACATGCTTACTTTATACCCATTCAGACCTTTTAGGAATTAGTTGACCCAAATCTGTTGAGATTGGAAAGAAGCATGGCAAGGCTGATGGCATTGCATTTCCCACAAAGTACCATGGCATCCTGCAGGTTTTCCTCTTGGCTCTTTGCATCATGTCTCTTTGACGAAGTGTTACATTTAAAATGGATCATCGTCTAACCTCTTTTACTGTGAGTTAGGGAAAATATTTCAGATTAAACTTTTGGACTAACACATGTAATAATAATTAAAAGACTTAACTCTAAAGGATACAACCATGTTTTTCAAACCAAAGTCATCGACTATGTTATTTCAGAAAGAATGCAAGCGGAATGAAGATAGTTTACTCACTAAAATAAATACTTAAAAAAGTAGGTTTACAACCAAAGCACTGACAGTCTGTTATCAAACACACAGGGAAAGTAGATACCGTGTAATTGATTGACAGTTTAGTTCTATTCTCCTTCAGCCAGGCAGTCCACCTGTTAATTTGCATAACTCAAATAACGCACATGTTGTGACAAGGTGGCTGAAACTCATCTGTGCAGGTAGATTTGAGGTGACCCGATGGTCTAAATTGTCACGTTTTTTCTCCTAAGATTACTGTGCTTAAGTTCAACCCTGCTGAACATCATACATTTGTATTCCTAAACTTTCTTTTTGTTCAATGATGTGTTCCCATTGATCGTGTTGACGAGTATAAGCAGGTCACCTGACCTTTCTTTTAAATTTGCATTTGAGATCTGTCCTGTAGCCATATAGCCAGGCTGAGAGCATCACTTCATCCCAGTCCTTTCACAGTCAGGTGTGGGCGCTCTACTTTGGACATTGTGATTAAAAACATATTTTGGTAGGAATGTGCATTTTATACCTTTTACACTCACACTTTAATGTTTTATTTTTCAGAATGTACTGTTTGATCTGAATTCAGGTTTCCTAAAGATGTATTTATTTATTACAATAATAAATGTTATCTTCAAAATTCATAACTTTGCATCTTTTTTTTAAGCAATTTCATTGTAATTTTTTTGCAAGCTCAAAACCCAAGGATTGAACATCAAACACATTAACTTAATCAGGATTATACTGTCTTTCTTTACAGGAGAGACATCAGCAGGAAATCTACAAAATGAACATCTTTAGAGAAAATAGCACCATCTTTATGGATGCCTCTTTTAAGATTCCACAGCAGGTGATCACTGTCTCCATGACTGCTTGTTCACTCAACCTCATATTGGCTCTACCCTTCAATATCTACGTCTTGTGGCTCGTATTGACTGGAGCGGATGGGAAGACAGCCGCAGAAATCTTTGTTCTCAATCTGACCGTTTCTGAGCTATTTTATTGTGCAGGCTGTGTGTGCTACTTTATTGGCAATCAAGTTCAGTATTTTCATTCGATATTTATGCTGTCTCAGGGTCTCGTCTATGTGTCTCGTCCCTTGTTCCAGAGCTGTGTCTGTGTGGAGCGCTATCTGGCCGTTGTCCACCCTGTGCTCTTCCTAAGGTCCAAACCCATGAGATACAGGGCCGGCTGTTGTTTGGTTATCTGGCTGCTCGTGAGCGGGGGCTGCATAATATCTTTGTATTCAACCGACGTCAGTCAGTACCAGTATTCGTTCTGGTTTAATTACGTCCTGGTTCTGTCAGTGCAGCTCTTCTGCTGCCTGTCTGTCCTCAGAGCTCTGAAACGGCCCAGCCCAGGAGACGGAGAGAGGGAGCGGTCAAACCACGTCAAGAGAAGGGCATTTATAATCATCCTGATCATTATGGTGTCCACTACCATGAACTACCTGGTGTACTTGTTCACTATTCCAATTCAGTGTTGTGTACCGCTCTTGGTGTATTACGTAATCAATATTTCTTGCGGCGCTGTTGCGGCGATGACTGGCGCTGTCCCGCCTCTTCTGTACCTTCACAGGGCTGGAAAACTGCCCTGCATGGAGTTTCACTGACAGCAGTTTGAATTTTCAAACGATTCAGGTTTCAAACACAAATCGCTTGAAAAGATTGCTCTGGTCTATGTTGTATTTTGTTTTGAGCTTCTGTTTTGGCATCTTCAATCCTCTGTAAATAAAGATTTTCCTAATCCTGGTATGTTAGTTTAAGCCACGAGTTAAGGACCCATGGCATTGGCTGGTAAAATAGCTTGGCTTTCTCTATCTGTGTAGCCTTATAACAGATTTGACCAACTACCATGACAAAAATAAAACGATTGAAACCATCCAGAAATGTTGTTTATAAGATTTTTGTTGTGGTCCCAGCTTTGTCGTTTATTTTATAGTAGTTTTTAAGGCTTCTGGTCCATCTACACAGATGAGTTCCCTCCTCCTGTTAGAACGTGTTGGATATGTGAATGTTACAAAGGTATAGGTGAAATATTTACACAGGTGTATATTCCCAGATTACTCTGAGGTGTTATAAAACTGTGGTAACATTGGTCAGCCTTATTTGGTTTTCGATAAGATGCTTATCCAAATCTAGTTTAGTTTAGATCCTCCTTACCTGGTCTGTAGGCTCAGAAGAAATGTACTGTATTTTTTGAAAAACATATTTAAGAACTACATCTAAATGGGCAAAAATATACTACATTTTCATTTTATTTATTTTTTGTAAACATTTTCTTGTTTTCTGTGTAAAAAAAAAAAAAGAAACAGCAATGAACAAATTTACACTGACACAATGGACTCAAACATTTTCTCAGTCTCTTGATCTCTTTTTCAGTTAACAGTTTGTCCAAGACAAGTTTGTCCTGGTCTACGAAGTAAGTTACACTCCTGAATTTTCTCTGATCCTCTGGCACCTTCTGATAAAACCCTTTGCTGGTTGAAATACTGTTTGATCAGGGTTAAGATACAGGCAGCCAGACTGTTTGGTCAGGTTTAAGATACAGGCAGCCAGATAAGTCAGTCTCTCTGGCTGGGAGGGTGGTGTGCGTTCACTGCTACAGTCTCTCTGGCTGGTGGTGGATGAGTGTCCCCTGATTTAGTGTCTCTGGCTGGTAGACTGACGAGCCTCCCCTCCTCCCATCTCTCTCCCTGTCAGGAGGTTCAGTCGATCCTCTGTATGAGCTTCTCCTCCGTCATGCAGTAGAGGGCGGTGAGCGACAGGTCCGAGATGAAGGAGTCGCAGGCTCGGCGGCTGATGTTCCTGCAGCCCCTCAGATCGAGCAATGTGAGGCAGGACAGCCTCTTCAGGTAGGACAGACAGGCGTCCGTCAGGCTGTTACACCCTGGAGAGGGGAGGGAGGGGGTTAGGTCTGTATTAAGGCTGGGGGGAACCTGAAAAGCCAAGCATTGGACACACTTTGTCCTTTGTTTATATGTGAGAATAACGTGTGATCTTAAGCAGCCCCTTGTGGACAGTGGAAAATGCAAATAATTTTTGTTCCAAACGCATTTAGACTAGAAGCATTCCACTTGGACTCAGATCAGAATCATTGAGGTTAAAACAATTGTGTGTTGCACTGATCACTCTAGGGTTGGGCAATATGGAAAATTTTCCAATCGTCCACCGCCTGCCCCACAACTGGCGATTGCCATAATATTCGCGCAGGTATGTGTGCAGCGTGCGAAGGGGCGGGGGATTCCCCACTCCAGTATGGTATTTTTAGCATATGCAATCATGGAAGAGCTCGTTGCAAAAAATAATATTAAACTCTCTATTAGGGATTAATTTGGTTTTAAACCGGATGCAACCGGCAAGCCGAACGACCTAAATGAAGCAATTTGCCGTCTTTGCAAACGTATTGCCAAGTGCAGGCAAAAAAAAGAGCACTACCAATTTGCACGAGCATTTCTCAGTACACCATCCTGCTGAACATGCTACACTAACACTGAGGCTGCATCTCAATAATACCCGATACTACCATCCTAAAGAGTAAGCCAGAAAAATATTTTGTATATCCCAATGCATAGAATGTAAAATGCAGTATGCCAAACATTGCATGCAACGGTAGGCTACACAGTTTGCAAGTGCAGCTTAAGTACCAACTAAAATAAATAAAGTAGTAGTTTGCGATTTGAGACGCAGCGCGAGAGCAGCAGGCAACGGTCCCCTTGTCATTTAGTCACTTTCGGACTGGGAAGACAGCAACAAAAACGTGCATGATATGGCCCAATTCCAACTGCCATTTCCTATTCGCGCAGGCTTTGAATTGCGCTTTACAGGTTAATTATTTACAGAGTTGAATTTTCAAGGAGGCAGACCATTAAATTAGCAAAACAAAATGACAAAGAAATCGCCCCAAAAAGAACAATCAGGGATGGACTTAGCCAATCACCGATATATTCGTCCAATCGCCCATGCATGTCTCATTATTCTCTATGTATGCATAGGTATGGACTAATCCATTTCCAAACTCCTCACATCTCAGTGGACCTCTACTTAACAGTCCAGTTGGTGTGTGTGTATGATCACCTGTAAGCATGAGCTCGGACAGCGTGTTGCGTGTGTGCGTCCCGGAGGCGGTGAGCAGGGCCAGGGAGGCGTCGCTCACAGCCTTGCAGTGGGACAGGTCCAGCCTCTGCAGCTGGGTCATGTGGCGTAGCAGCAGGCGCAGCGTGGAGTCACTCACCTCCAGCCCCGCCAGCCGCAGGGTCACCATGTTACGCAGACGGCTACGGGACTCAGAGCCTGAGGACCACCAAAGAGGAGGAGCTGGTTAGGGTTATATCCACCTGCAGGGGGGTAGGAGGAGCAGCTGGGAGAGGTGTGTGTATGTGTGTGGTTATGTGTACATGAGGGGCAGGGCAGCAGGAGGAGCTGGGAGAGGTGTGTGTGTGTGTACCTGAGGGGGAGAGCAGGAGGAGCAGCTGGGAGTCATTGATGCCGTCACACCATCGCAGGTCCAGCAGGCGCAGGCAAGGCATTCTGGGAGACACCATGGCAGACAGACAGCACCAGGAGAGACCCGCTACACTCAGCTCTCTGAGACCTAAGAAGATACAAGATTAAGCCTAGAATGAGGATTAGATTTGATTGGACATGTAATAAACACATTCAGCATTTGATTGGACGTGTAGTTAATACATTCAGCATTTGATTCGACGTGTAGTAAATACATTCAGCATTTGTAATCGCCATGTTTGGTGGGAGTAAAAGAACAAACGACAGGCAGGTCTACTAGAATGACCGTTCGTATGAGGTGTAGTCAGAGCTGGGTTTGGTGAGAGTACCTGGTAGTCTGGTGATCAAGCAGGTCATCTGCTTCTTGGCTATCGGCGTCCAGGAGAGATCCAAAGAGGTAGGCTGTCGTTTGACAATGCCTGCCAGGGCCTGATTGCTAAGGGGACTGCACCGGCTCATGTCAATACTGTTCCACAGGCGCTTGTCACAGCTCCTGCAGAGACACACATTTACTCAGTTAGTTTAATAATAAAAGGTTGTAGATACACAACATTGTGAAAATTAATATGTCTTGATGTCCCGATGTAAAGTCACAGAATGAGCAGAGTAAACATTATGTGTTTGTTCTGTCAGAGGGACCCACCATTTGTACCAGGCCTTGCAGACGGTCATGCAGGCCAGCAGCTCTGCTCTGTTCAGGTAGTGGAACACGGCCACCCACACCTCCTTCTCCCCTCCTCTCTCATTCCCCGCGTTCCTGAAGGAGGGCAGCGACAGCAGCGAGGGAGGAGACAGCAAGGAAGAGGCGGGAGGAGTGCCGGAGTCCTCATCAGAGGAGGAGCCCGGAGACCGCTCCCTCGCCCCGCCTCCACCGCCGTCTCCGTGGTGATGGCTGCCGCGGAGACGAGGCCTGCCAACCCCTCTGGTCACGCCTCCCTCAGCCCCACCCCCGCCATGGGTTTTGTGGCGGGCCGCCTTGTGGAGTGCCGCTTTGCGCTGGACGAAGCCCTGCTGGCCCCCGGGGCCCGCGCCGGACGACCTGGGCCCCATGGCGGCCTCCAGCTTGGGCACGATGGAGCCGGCGTGCTTCCTGGTTCTCTGGGGCTGCTGCAGCGTCACTGTGAGGTAGGAGCCACTCAGCAGCTCGTCGTTCAGGTCCGACACCAGCAGGACGGGGGGCTCGTGGTCCGACTCCCAGCGGCCCTCCTCGTCCTCTCCCTCCTCTTCCTCGTCGTCGTCCTCCTCAGCAGACTCCATCTCCTTGTCTTCAGGGTCAAAGTCTTGGCCTTCGCTGAAATCCTCGTCTTCGTCGTCGTCATCTTCCTCGTCGTCCGTCCTGTTGCGGCGTCGCCGGCGGTAACGACGGCGCTCTTTGACCGCTGTCCTTCCCACTTGGTCTTCCTCGCTGTCGTCCTCTTCGTCATCCTCGTCGTCGTCGTCATCATCATCATCGTCGTCGTCGTCCGACTCTTCCGATTCGTCTCTCCTCCTGTGCATGCGGGAGCCTCCGCGCAGCCTCACCCCTCTCCCCCGCCTGCCTCCGTCCCTCTCCCCCCCTCTCATCCCCATGCCTCTCTTCATCTTCAGGGAGGAGCCGCCGAAAGACATTAGCCCTCCTCCTCTACTTCCTCGATAGGAGGAGCCTCTTCGCCACAGGCCCCTCCTACTGGAGCCGTAGCCTCTCCTGGAGGCGGGGCCTCCTCTGCGCGTGTGGAGGGAGAGCTTCTTCTTATGGGAGCCTTGATAGACAGATCAAATAAAAGAGAAGGAGGAATAGACAGATCAAAATAAGAGATGAACAGACAAATAAAAAAAACTTCATCTTTGTTTTGTTTTTGAAAAAATAACAGGAATGCAATTGACAAACCATCTTCATCCCCGTCGCTGCCGGAGTCATCCTCTTCTCGACTGTGTCGATGACGACGGTAGATCTTTGCTATCCGCGCGTCCAGCAGAGAAGAAGACTTGCGTTTCTACAGCAAGAAAAAGTCATGGAAAAGTAGGGAGAGGAGAGAAGAGAAATATAGGTGGGACGACAATTAAAGTTGAGTTTGACTAACCAATATCTTTAGAAAATGGACTGTTTGTCAGTACTCACCACAGGCAGGGGCTTGTTCTTATCTCCTTTAGTCTGCAAACAGAGAGAGAGAGAGAGAGAGAGGGATAGGGAGAGGGAGAGAGATGGTCAGTATGGACACGCAGTAAAATAAGTATTTCCGCCTGTCCTCCATCAGAGAACGAGGAGGAGCATCAGAGTGAGCTGGGGGGACAAGACACCACATCACGAGATGAAGAAGCCCCCCCCCCCAACATCCTCCACTCAGTCTGTCAACCAGTCTGCTAACTCAACTACCCAGTCAACTAGCCAGCCAGCCAGCTAACCAACCAGTCAGTCACTCAGTCAACTATCAAACCAATCTCACCAACCAGAAGCACCCCTGTCCTCCGTTCAGTCAACGAGTCAGCCTGCTAACTAACCAACCAACCAGTCTGTCAACTGTCCAACCAGTCAGCCTGCTAACTAACCAACCAACCAGTCTGTCAACTGTCCAACCAGTCAGCCAGGTAACTAACCAACCAACTAGTCTGTCAACTGTCCAACCAGTCTGTCAGGAAACCAACCAACCAGTCATTTAGCCAGCTAACCAATCAGTCAGTCAGCCAGCTAACCAGCCAGCCAGCCAGCTAATCAGTCAATCAGTCAGTTGGTCCCAGCATGCAGGAAGGCGTGAGACAAAGAGACTTTGTGCTCCACAAGTGAGGGATCAGCTTTAAAGAGGGAACAGGAAGTACAGCTACTGTGACACCAGCCTCAAAGCGACATGTTGTAGTATTCAACGTTATTTTACCATGGAGAGGTACAGCTACTGTGACACTAGCCTCAAAGCGACACATAGTAGTATCCAATGTTATTTTACGATGGAGAAGTATCTCAGTACTCCGTAAAAATAGTTCATGTGATGGGGTCAAAGGTCAGTCTAAAGCCATCTCCCCTATGTCAGTCAGTCTCAATCAGGGCAGCACAGCGATGGGTGAGGGAGTGACCGGCAGGCGGACGGGCGCATGGTGATGAGGTCACAGGGGGTGGCGGGCGGGTGGGCGGGGGCCGGTCTCACCAGTCTCGAGCTGCTAGGCTGAGAAGGCAGAGGGGCGGCCACCAAGAGGAGAGAGGAAGAGGAGGAGGAAGGGGAGCAGGAGGGGGCCAGCAGTCTGCCCCCGCCCCAGCCCTCCGAGGCCGACCCGGGTCCCAGACGGAGGACCAAGGGCCCCGGGGGGGGGAGGGGCCCGCTGTCACCGTCATCACTACCTGACGACTGACACACACACACACACACAAACAGCGCATGTTAGACCGCGGGACGCACAGGGTTAGAGGTGGTGGGGGTGTGGTGCAGGTTTCTGTGTGTGTGTTTCAGAGATAGGTAGGTACATAGTCGAACAGCGTTTGTGCACATAGCCTGTGTGTGTGTGTGTGTGTGTGTGTGTGTGTGTGTGTGTGTGTGTGTGTGTGTGAGTGAGTACCTCTGGGTCAGTGATCCCCTGGATACACTTGGGGCATTCCCAGCAGCTGGGCAGGTCTTTGTTCACCACGCCCTCCCCTGGGATCTGGAGAGGAGGAGAAAGAGGAGAGCGGGGAGAGGGAGAGAGGAGAGGGAAAGGGAGAGAGAAGCTAACAATTATAGATGAAGAGAAATGAGGAGTGAAGGACATGGATGAATATGGCAGAGTAATGAAACAGATGTGTGTGTTAGGGGGTGTGCGTGTGTATGCTACCGTCAGACAGGTGGGATGAACTATCTGGGCACAGTTGGAACACTCCATGAGCGCTGCAGCAAAGTCTCTGGTGTCTTCCTGGTTTGGCTCCTGGCAGATCTCACACACCGCCGACAGAGGGAGGCCAGGCTGCAGGGGCGCAGGGGGGGTTAGTGATGACACACACACACACACACACACACACAGCGAGAAAGAGACAGACACACAGAGAGAGCGAGAGAGACAGAGAGAGAGAGAGAGACTTACAGCGAGACACTGTCTCAGCACACAGGTCTGCTTGAGTTTCCCCGGCCCTCCAAACTTCTTCATATCTCGACAGAAGTTACAGTCTCCACACTCTGTTCTCACACATGCCTCGCAGCGCTTACACCTGAAACGATAGGCGCGCGTGCACACACACACGTACAGTGTTACAGGTGTTTATACCAGCAGCATTGGTGAGAGGATTTTCAACGGTCATCGAGCAAACAGAAGCGCAGGGTGTGTGTGTGTGTGTGTGTGTGTCCAACCTGACTCTCCGGCGCCGCAGCACAGACATGGACGAGGCAGGTTTCTGCGGTCGCGGTGCCACAGGAGTGTTAATGAGCTTTGGTCTGGGAGGAGGAGGAGGAGCCAGAGGAGGCTGGTACCACGAGGGCTGAACAGAGACACACATTATACCCTGATCACTGTATCCCGTTAACCCCTAACTACTGTACCCCTAACCCTAAACAGAGAGACACGTGTTATCCCCAGTACCCTTAACTCTAAACCCAGCATCCCTTACCACTGTACCCCTAACCCTAAACATTGAGACACACATTATTCCCTGTAGTTTTAACCCGTATTCCCCTAATTACTTCCTTCCATCCTCACCCTCTTTGGCCACTTAACGATGGGCTTGCCAGTGTAGGCCAGCTTGGGGATGTCGTTGGCATGTTCCTTCAGCAGAGCCTGCACAGAGGAAGAGGAACGATAAGACACACACCTCTCATAGAAAAACACACAGACACAGTGACTCTCTGGCATAGTTTTGAGGGCTTACATTGATGTCAGAGACACACACACCTTGATGCCATGCAGCAGGGCAGGGGTGTTGTGTAGAGACAGAAACTCACACTCACAAAGACAGACAGACAGACAGACAGAGACACCTTGATGTCATGCAGCAGGGCGGGGGAGTTGTGTAGACACACGCACGCACGCACGCACGCACACACGCACAGACCTTGATGTCATGCAGCAGGGCGGGGGCGTTGTGTATGCCGGCTGGAACACACTTCTTATTGGATGGCAGGGCTTCCAGCTTGCCCACCAGGTTCCACAGACCCTCCAGTTCAAAGGCCGTCAGGTAAACTTTGCCCCCTGGCTTGGTGCGGGGAGCCTCCTCTTCGTCGTCGTCGTCATCCTCCTCCTCATCATCATCATCATCTTCTTCATCTTTTACCTGAACGCCGGTAGGGTCGGACGCAGCCGGCCTCTTCAGTCCTGATACAACGAGACCAGAGCAACAGATGGAGAGATAATGGAGAAGAGAAAAGAAGAGTGAATAGAAGAGAGTAAGAAGAAAGGAACAGCGGGTTAACTTCATTATAGGAGAGGGAGGAGGAGACAATGTTCTACAACTGACCTAGTTCTTGTTTCAATTTTTTTCAGACAACCTTAGTCTTTCTAGAGCTCTGTTCAGTACAGACAGATATAGTATGTGGAAATAACAGCTCCGATATGATCCTTACTGACAAACACTAATAGACAGAGGACGTCAGCCATGTTGTCACATTAGAAATAAGCTAACCCACACTGCAGCTCACAGGTGAGGAGACAGGTGAGGCAGCTTTAGCCTCATTGAGGGCATGAGAGGGCGAGTGTACCCACCGATGCCCAGCGAGTGCTTCTGGAACTCGGGGATGAGGTAGGAGGTGTGGGTCAGGCTGAAGAGGTACCTCTCCAACACGTACCAAGCCATCTCAAAGTAGAACGGGTAGCGGAACTTAGTGGGCACCTTGGTGGAGGAAGAGGAGGAAGAAGTGACCAGCAGGAACAGTCTACCATGACCAGACATAATGCTGCACCATCTACCCATACGACCAGAGACAACAGCACTGACATTGAAAAGGAAACGGTGGAGTGAGGAGGGGGTGTGTGTGTGTGTTTGTCTGCATGTTTGCGTGTGCCTGTGTGTGTCTGCATGCATGCGTGTCTGCACGTGTGTGTGTGTGTGCGTGTGTGTGTGTGTGTGTGTCTGCAAGCGTGTGTGCATGTGTGTGAGTGTACCCGTGTGCGGTCCTCGATGTTGTAGATGTTGAGCTGCATGGGCACGTTGAAGCTGTGAAGGAAGTTTCCCCCAAACACCAGAGTGTCCACCGGAGTATAGACCGCATGGATCCAACCTGACACACACAGACCACACTTTGTTATGGCTCACATCTAGGCTGACTTCCGGGCTCTATAAGGTTACCATGCTGACTCACCTGATGAACACACCACCTCCAAAGATATCCACATGCACTCATGCTATTCATGTATGTGTGTGTGTGTGTGTGTGTGTGTGTGTGTACCTGACGGGATGATGAAGGTGCAGCCTTGCTTCAGCTCGATCCTCTGACAGTCTGTGGCTTTGTCTCCCAGGAAGATGTCTCCCTGTTTCCCTGACAACACCCAGTTCTCATAGAGCTCCAGGTTCTGAGAGGTGGGCGGGATCAGCCAAAACACCTACACGCACACGCACACACAAAATAAACCAATAGGTTTAACGCTTTATAAATGCTTTATTTATTGCCTTTATTTATTTTTTTCCTGCTTATTGAAACGGTCGTCCCACCTTGCCTCCCCTGAGGATGTGGTACCAGACAGAGGAGCCTCCAAAGTCGATGTGGAAGTCAGTGTAGCAGCCCTGCACACTCATAAGACAGTACCTACACACATCACATTAAAGGAGAACAGTCAGTGTAGCAGCCCTGCACACTCATCAGACAGTACCTACACACATCACATTAAAAGGAGAACATATGGAAGTTCCATCTCCATTGTAGTCTAAAAAGTGGTCCCTGATGGATTGACTGAGGGAGTGATAGGCAGAGCTGTAGTGAAACAGGGAGAGCTGAGATCCAGAAAGTGTGACCTGTCTTACTTCTGCACTTTGGGGTACTGCAAGTCTGTGACCTGTCTTACTTCTGCACTTTGGGGTACTGCAAGTCTGTGACCTGTCTTACTTCTGCACTTTGGGGTACTGCATGTCTGTGATGTGTCTTACTTCTGCACTTTGGGGTACTGCATGTCTGTGATGTGTCTTACTTCTGCACTTTGGGGTACTGCATGTCTGTGATGGAGTTAGTAGAGTCTCTTTGTCTCTCCTTCAGGTGGCGTGGCCACATGTTGTCCACCCAGTCGATCAGGTCCACCTGGACACACACACACAGCGTCTATCAAAGAATGTGTTTGCTAGCGTAGGTGTTTTGTGCCTGTGTGTGTGTTGGAGCCCAGTGCTTTACCGAGGCGGGTCTCTGCACCAGGTTCTCCAGCTTGGTGTGGCTGAACTCCAGGCTGATGACGTTGTAGAGCCGGTCCCTCTGGGAGGGCGGCGTCTCAAAGTAACGTCTCCACTGAGCCATGGACATCTCCGTGCCCTTCTGAGTGTTCACGTCCATCACGTCCACGATGCGCCGGCTGCCTGCACACACAGAGAGATAGGAGAGAGGAGAGAGGAGAAAGAGAGAGGGGGGG
>JAVQIZ010234366.1:0-17469 GCA_036023535.2 Galaxias brevipinnis | reverse complement strand
ATATGAGTTAGCCCTCTATTCTTCTGGATGGAGATATGATTATCCCGCTCCATTGCTCTTGATGGAGATACGACCTAACCCTCTCCATTGTTCTGGATGGAGATATGACTTAGCCCTCTCCATTGTTCTGGATGGAGATATGACTTAGCCCTCTCCATTGTTCTGGATGGAGGTATGACTTAGCCCTCTCTCCATTGTTCTGGATGGAGATATGACTTAGCCCTCTCCATTGTTCTGGATGGAGGTATGAGTGTGCCTTCCCTGCCAGTGGCTGGGCACATCCTTCCCTTTGTTCTATGCAAGCCTTTTCTACCAGCCCACTCAACCTGTCTCTTTGTAAGAGAGTAGCCAATGCTTCATGTATAGTTTTCAAAGAGTTCTTTTTCATGTATAGGTAACTTTGAACTTAAGTCTTTAATTGTATTGTTGTATATAGAAATGTTTCTATATGTAAAACATGTGTAAAGCATTATAAGGAGTTGAGCTTTCTTGTAGCTACTTATAAGGAATAGTGGAAAATCTATTTTTTTCTACTCTTCTTAGATGGTATTGTAGTTGTAGGGCTCAGATCTGCATAGTAGGTGAACACAATTTTGACAATAAACTGCTTTGATAAAGTCTACATTGTCAGGTCTATTTTTCACTTGAGAAATTGTCAAATTCCTAGTCCATTCATACCTTTTTTCTGTATGTGTCTCGGTAGTTTCCAATATATACACTGACAATATCTTTAGCAATAAGAACATTAATTCCTCCTTGCTTTGTTTCTTAAAGGGTAAAAATGAAATTTCTCTTAACATTTAATGGTAATGAAAGATGAGAATAGTTGGGATTCAGGTATTAAAGCACAGTGCTTCTACATCAAAACAAGTAACAAACAGCTACTGAAAGAAATTAATCTATCTACATTTTATGGGGCAAAAATAAATTGTTGCCTGGACTACATTAACCCTGGGTTTGAACAGTTCTGGTGTACAGAGCACCAGTAGACAATGTGTTCGGTATGAATGTTTGAAGAGGAAATCAATTGAAGCTGATAACAGAGGGGCCGTCGATCTGATACAAACCTTCACCTGCTGTGTCTACAACCTTGACTCATTGGAACACTAGGGCAACCCTGCAAAGCTGGAAGGCACTTTGAAAGAGAAGTCTGTCTGTTTCAATCCAAACATCAGCCTCAAAGCATCAATGCACAAAGCTACAGGAAAACAAGATTCTGTTCAGACCAAGTTTATGCATATTCAAGTTTGACCTTTCACATTTCAAATTGCGATTTCATGTCCCCAAAACAAAACAGTAGTGAGAATAGTGTGGCAATAGATTAAAACAATAATGAATGCTAGGTAAGGTCCAACTTTGAAAAATGGCCGGTGACAGGTGCTTTCTGATGTTTGACCAGAAGCCAAGTGAAGAATTGTGGTCCAGAGCAAATCAGCTGCAGTAGTACTGGCCAGCATTGGCCCTCCTCCTCTTCCGGCTCTGCTGTTGCTCAAAGAACAGACGGATGTCTTCAGGAGTCACCACCTGGCCAAGAGAGTCTTATTGTTAAGACATGAACAAAGCACAATCACCTTTCTAGCAGACACATGGAATGATCTTCAGTAAAAGAATGTTAGCAGACGACACGCATAGCCTAGGGAATAGGACTGGGATATCCTTTTAGATAATGAATCACAGCATCTGAAGTTATTGTTTAAATAAGAAAGGCCTGCCTCAGAAATTGTTCTTTCATAAACCTGTTAGTAAAAAAAAAAAAAACCTTTCCCTCTGCTGCAAATCTCTGCAGGAAATCCTTGAGTTCGGTCTTCATATCGTTGTACCCTGAGGGGGGAAAAAGGATCCGTTTTAAAAGACTTCTGTTTCAAGGACATCTGCAGTGGTACCAGCTATGTGTTGAACAATGAATAGCTTTAGACTTAAAACAAACATTTATTCAAGGTAACTTAAACCTTGCAGAACTTCATCCCACCATTAATCATACCATGAATGATCTCCAGCTGCTGAACACGGTTGAGGTTGTCCAGGGCTGACATCAAGGGGTCTCGGCCATCACCGGCCCCCTGCTGCTCTCCGTCGGTGCTTTTGCCTTTGTTCTCATAGGCAAGCACAGTGTCAGCCTCATCCAGAAGGAACGACACATTCGCATCAGCACTGGACTTCTATCAACCACGTTTCAGTAGCAGGAAAATAAAATATCTATATTATCTCCCAGTTGGATAAGTTTCATACCATTAGGTTAATGCGTAACTGATTATAGTGGGAAGTCTTTGAATGGTGACTTTACCTTGCAGGTGGCGCAGGAGCAGAGTTTGGCTCGCCAGCCAGAGGGCCAAAACACAGCCCCAGTTTCCACCCTCTTTAGATCAGTCCCCTGAAACTCCTTGAGCTTGCACTTAGTCAACTTAGAGGGTGAGCTTTCCTCTGTCTCAGGATGCTTTCTCTTACAGCTCCCCACACCATTAGCTTTTTCCTAGACAGAAAGACACACAGAACCATATATTACATGTTAGGTCTTTGATTCCATTTATCAGTAATTAATCATACTTCACGTGGCAGGTCTACTCCTTCCAACTGTTGAAATAACTGTCTCCTGGAATACACCAGTGCCACTTCCTGTCACTATGACTGACTGTCATCTTACCAGGTCAGACACACCATCAGCCTACAAACACACCATCTTACCAGGTCAGACAGCCTACAAACACACTATCTTACCAGGTCAGACACACCATCAGCCTACAAACACACCATCTTACCAGGTCAGACGGACCAGCCTACAAACACGCCGTGGACATGTAACCATTACAGTCCATTCCGTTCTAAGGCAACCTAAACTACAAGACACTCCAAATGCAAATGTGTGTTCACTCATGAAACCTTCCTGGACAAAGCGTCAAACTCAGTCAGGGCTCTAACGGCTACTCTCTTCAGAGGTTGGCTAAGGAAATAGTTTGTTTATTGTCGATGGTGCCTCTAAGCCTCCAGACTACGCCACATAGACACCTTAGGGTCTGTGTTTGACGTGAGTCCTCTTACATGCCCTCAGGAAGCACACAGCACTATGACTCTGCCTAGTGTGGACATGTGATCACAAGAGGACTGGCACCACCTAGTGGTAGCTAGCACATTGCGTTACACAGTCAAAGCCAAGCAGCTTCTGTGTGGGTATGTGCTAGCTTGTGATGACCCTTAGTGCATGGACACTACATTCATGATAAGGCTTATCCTCACCGTTTCATTGGTGCTCTTCAGGCTGGTGGAGGGCTCTGCCTGTCCGTTATCCCCCTCACTGCCCTCCGCTTCGCTCTTCACCTCCCCATCTGTTTTGCTTGGGCTTGGCTTGGTCATAGGGGGCGCTGTAAGTACAGATCAATATACACATATATGGAAACTCTCCTCTTGTAAAGAAGGTAAGACACTGATTGGTCTGAGGTGTATACTTGACCTAACTACATGCTGTAAATACAATAAATATGTATGTGATACATGTAGAGTATTGTAAAACAGAAAACAATTCCATATCAGTTTTGAGACAATTGTGGCTGTCTTCGAGGTGAAAGTTTAATGTGAGGACTTCATTGGTAAGCAGAGCAAGCAGCAGTGTACTAATTAGTGCTCTAGTCAGCGTTGAACCTAATGAAGAGAATACCTGCTAGATGGGAAGCATAGGTCCAAAGGAAGGGGCTCTTATTCATGCAGGTCTGACACACCATCTCCTGCAGCTCTACACATTCTGGTACAGGGCAGCCCAGGTGCTAAACACAGGTGAACAATAATTTAGTTAAGTGACATAAAACGTGTAAGATAATGATATAGCTTGTCCAGGGTGTTGCAGATGAGCAAATGAAGTGCACCCATACCCAAAAAAACCACAATAGTGCTGTGGTACACAACAGATGCCTTACCCGGCCATGAAGCCAGTCTTCACAGATGACACACTGGATCATTTCATCTTCCACCTAAGAACCCAGGGGTTATACTTTTGTAGTGCAAATAAGTAGCCAACAGACAAGTTCCAAGCATATTTCTGTTACATAACACAAACAAACTACCTGATCATCTGGGTCTGGATACGGCCTGTTACAGGTACAATATAGACCAAAGAAGTTGTGACTGTATTTGTTTTCAGTATTCAACAGATCCTTTTCCTGAAGGAAAGGATACAATGTACAGTCACATAAGTACAAAATACAGTACCTCCCCTTGGTCCCTTCAGTTGTAAATAGGATGCCACCTAAATCATTCCTGTGTCATTTTCCTACCGTATATAGCATGCACTCCATCTCTCCAAACTTGCTGTTTCCACAGTCACACCGGAAATTCCTGTGAAAACAAAATATACCTCAGTCAAGAAAAAAAATCTACTCCTAAAAGTAAAACTCTGCCAGACAGATGGTGACCTTCCTCCCTCTGACACTGAAGAAAGGACAAGGTGATTTGATGTGGATATGAGCTTTCTCTACTAACTGAGTAGGACTCTGCCTCCAGCCTTGTGCATTTTCAGAGCCCAGCTGAGTGTATCACTGGCACTAGTAAAAACTAAAGATTTCTCTCTGGGTGGATCCATTATTGGTCTCAAAAAAACTAGTTCTGTGCTCGACATCTTAAGTTCTTCTAGTTGAGGCACTCACCGCTTGGTATAGAGTTCAAAGAGATCGTGGCCTTCATGGCATTTGTAGGAGCAAGCCAGACAGATCCCTGCCGCTTCGCCACCTTTAGGTGTACAGGTGTTGCAGGCATATAAGGCTTGTCTTTTCACATACCCCTATAGCAAGGAAAAAGAAAAATGCATGGGAATACAAGTCTTTTGTTTATCTTTCAAGTATTTAAATCCACACATTAGGCTAAGCTTAGTAATACGTTTTAACTAAACACTTCACCCAGCTTGGCTAAGCCCCAACAGTTAATAGTTATTACATCATAGGGCAGTTATGCATTTAATATTTGCCATATCAGTAGGGTAATACTTCTTATTTGAAACAAGTTACCATGAGAAAATGGGTTCATATGGGCAAACGAACAACGTGGTTGATAAATGTTGCGACCCTGAAATGCAGTGAGAAAACGTGTTCGAACGAATATTACTGACTATCATAGACAGACTATAACTATAAACCAAAGCAAATGGGTTTTGGCAACATGCCAGCTATGATGCAGTTTGTAGATTGAGCTACAGTCCGTACAGTATTTACTTGTGTTCGTAAGCATCATCATCAACTGTGCTTCCATTATAACCCCTGGCATAACGTGCTGCTGACTTGCATTTGGGTAGATAAGGAGGTCAAAGTTTTAGTCTCCCCCAAAAGTTGGAGTAACGTTACCCTCCTACATCTTTTAAAAAAAAGAAATTGCTAACTAGCACAGACAATCTCGAACCTCAGATATCAATTTATTTATTTTTTAAAGATGTAAAGTAATGGTTAATCTCCAACGTTACCTCTGGGTATGAGCACTTCTCTGAATCACTGCCACCCAAAACAGCACATGCTTCGTTCTGCAACTCCTCATCCTCTTCTAATACGTCTACCAAAGAAACGGTTGCTTCATCTCCCTCATTTGCCGCCATCCTTGGTGGTTGGACCGTAGCTAATGTACAAAAAAGAATGGAAGTTCGTATTTAGTATAAGTGTGATATAAAAGCCGTAATAGACGAGTAGTGATGTCCCAATTCAAATTCCAAAAAATAAGGTCGCCAATGTATTTTCCCTGAAGGACCAGATTAATAAGCAAAAGAAAACAAGATATGTATTTTGTTTTCGGCTGGAATGATCACTTCCGTACAGTTTCCGGACAAGCCTATTTACGCGGGAGTTGCGCGACAATGAAAATTCGAAGCAATTTGCCTAATTTAAATTCTTGCGGGGCGCGATACTTCAGCTTTTGGCATTTTAGAAATGTATTTTATCTTATTTAGTGAAGTAATGAAATATAAACAAATTTGATAAAATTAAAATGAAATATTATCAAATAATAAAAGTCACGGTACTAGAAAACAGGTCCAGCTATGCATGACAAAGTCCGGGTCAAAGTTGAAAGGTGTCAGGGTCATGCTGGTTTGTTTTGCAAACATGGCAGATAGTTGTGAATTAAGAGGAGAGCTAAAATACAGAGACGGTTTGAAAAAGACTGTCCGTATTCAAACTGAAAAAAACTTTCCTTCCATTTTAACCGGGATTAAAAAAATAAACGCAGATGTGTCAGAACTGCTCTCGGAGCTTGTGGCGCAAGAAAAGCTCAGTGGCAGTACAGACTTTGTAGAAGCTGACGATGATGCCGAGGACGGTGAGTTGAGATAGATTCACTAATCTACAGGCGTTAAATTACCGTAACCTAGCATTATGTAGTTAGAATTTGCTTTTGATCAGCTTCAATAGTAGCTTCCCAGCTAATGTTTAGTACGTTGTGTATTATACTATTGCAGTCAGTATGTCGCTTTTTTATATTCTCAAACATGCGTTCTTAATAAAAAGTTAATGGGTTGCCCTGAGGTTGACCTTTTCATATGCCAGACTATCAGGTTAATTTTAAACTAAGCCTAAACCTCACCATGGGGTACTTTCAGTTTCATTCGATATAAATATATTGTTAAATTTCTCCAGTCATTATTTCATGTAAAATTGTATACTTTAATTATATTATTAGAACTTGAGCTACAAATGTTCAATGTAATGTTTATGTCTTCCAGGCGGAGACGAAGATGATAGTGATGAAGAGATGGAGGAAACAAAGACATCAGTATCTGAGCCTCCCTTGAAGAGGTCAAAATCTTTGAGAACATGAGTGCTGACTGGTGTGGTGCGTGCACATCACTTTTGGACTACTGCTCTGTGATGTGGGACACTGTCAGTTTCTATTCTGACGTTTTTTTGTGGTGGTTGATGTCCTGAAAAACTTTTGATCAAATACATTTTTGACTATTTTTGACAGTGGCTTCAGTTATTTCAAGTTAAAATGTATTTCTGTATGTTATTTGGGAAGAGTAAGGACAGTGTTTATTATTTGGCATTTTAATATTAATATTCCCCTATGTAGATTTCAATTCCGAATTCAACGGAGGGAGGAAAGATGACACAGTATAACAGGCTATAACATTGACTTTTGTATTTTTAAACTGAAGGCAGACAGGCCGGAATTGACTCAGGATTTTACAGAAAAAGAAAAAACATCAAACTATGCAGATGTCTCTTTGAGAAATATTGACAGAATTGTCTGTTAGTCCTGCTTTTACACCTCTTTGCTCTAAAAGGAAGCAAAAATGTAAACGTAAGAAGCCTGAACCTAAGAGCTGATTTGTTCCCGGCAATTGTTTTTGTTATATAAATGGTGCTTAAGGAAATTCAAACAGCTATTAAAGTTGTGTGTAATGCCTGTACTATGGCAGTTTGACACATCATTAATTAATTGAGCTTCAGCTGAGCAATTTCCAACAGTTTAAAGTCTTATCAGTTTTTTATGGTGGGCCACTACAATATTATGCTACATTTTCTGAAAGGAAGGGAGTTATTACAATTCCAACTTACTGATTGACTCTTTCCATTACCGCATCATTGTAGTTTTCTTTAAGCTTTCTGTTAGCAGTTACCCTTTGCTTAAATTTAGTTGAGAGGAGCTTTTCAAGATTATTTTAGGGGCAAGATAATTGAACTTGACCCTCACCACTTTGTTGTTTAAGTAAAGGATGTAGATTATTGCATATCTGGTCCCAACTGGAGCCATAACTCAATGCTGCTACAACACACTTGTACCACTCAATCATCCTTACTAGCAAAATAAATTGCAAACAAATAAGCCAGAGCTTTTTCGAAACCAGTTTTTACTTTTTCATGACTCAGGTCTTCTTTTAATCACAGTGCAGTAGAATTAAAAGACAATACAATCAGAAGCACAAAAAATAAATAGCCGGTAATTCTTTGACAAAAGGGAAAAAAACTGGACAAATCCCAAAAAGGAAACGGCAAGAAGCTTCACTCCATAAAGTAATGGAGAGCGTTATCTTTACAGATAAAATACCGTGTTTTAAACGTAAATAAAAATGATACGTCTTTGGCATAAATTAAACCAATCTGGACAACAGAGGAAGAGTAAATGCTAGGTATCTAATATAAGGAAAACTTTGAGCCATTCAAGATGCCTGGCCACGACACAACACTACAATTTGTACAGTCCCTTAGGAAGGGTGACCATTTTCTTGAGGATATTTAGGAAATCACCAACAATGACTCGTACCTCAGGTATTGTTTTTGATATGGAGAACAATTTGGTGGTTTACGCTTGTATAATTTAAGTGACCACAAAAAATTGCACAGTTGTACTGTAAAAATGTAAGCCTTGCAATCTATTCAAGCCCTAAAAGGTAGGATGGGTCAGATCTACTGCTGGTTAAGGTGAATTACAGCAACAGCAGTTGATAATGACCAAACACTTGTGTGGGACCCCAGCACCGAATTTTATAAAGCCCGAAAACACACAATTTAGCTAACTATCTCTAATTGATTTCTAAATTGATTACATTGTTTTAAAACCCAAGTTAATGTAGATTTAGAAACCACACCTTTCTAAAAATTATTACATTTAAAATTGTAAAACCCGATATAATGTAGGTGTAGGAATCACTCCTTTGCCATAGTTCCATGTATGGTGCAGTCTAAAGCTTAGATAAAGGGCTATGCTATAGCCATGGGTTCATTCAGCTTTAATAACTTTCCATTCCCTTTACATCCAGTCACTAGTTGTCTGTGGACGGAAAGCAAAATAACTGATGTACATTCATCCTGGTTGAGAAAATGTCATTGTAGTTAGTTGATGTACCCATGGATATAGAAATGCTTTATATCTACAGCCATAATAGCATCTTATTTTTTTGTAATTAATGTAAATGAATGAGTGTAAGTTAAGGTAACTTTAATACACGATTTCAAAATGTTGTGATTCAAAAGTATTTTATACCTTATCATATTTCAAATGATTTGCTAAGCACTACATGCAGAGCTAATCCATGTAGCCAGTCAGGGAGTACCTGCTTCATTTCATGGTAGCCTACAGGTTTAGTCATGCATTTGGCACCTGCATACTAAGAATGAACACTGTATGAGAGCTAGCCTCCATGTTCACCAAATGCCAATTTCAAGAAAGTAATATAAAAAAAAAAACAGACTGAGGTAAAATAGTTTTTTCCTATGGTCACCCCTTTATTTGTAATGAGACCAGGATTGGCAGCTGTTCATGTGTTTAAAATTGTAAAGGACTACCTTCTTCCTTCACTACCAACTGTTTAAAAATTCTCATAGTTACAGTGACTTACTGTCGTATTAAAAGGCAAAAATGACGCACAAACTATGAATGCATCATCTTGAACACTGAAACCTGGGAGGATGTGCTTAAATGTCAACACTCGTCATAATTCTTGAAAGGCACATACATTTGTAAATACGAAATACTAAACAAAAAGAAGAAGAAAAAAAAACTAACGTTGACAGTGTCAGAGACTTGGTGCAAAATGAACCAGCCAAGATGTAAATGACACCTTAGAATACACACCACTAAAACACTGGTTTATCTATTGCCCCTCTCTGGTCTTTGAAATGGCATGTTTTATTATGAACAAAAAACATTTTGTCAGGCTAGGAGAGCCAATATGGCTTTTTATAAATACTTTTTTCCCCAACTCTTTAATATAAAATTTGTACCTTGGAACATTTATGGAGCTAGAGAAAATTACAGCCTTTTGATAAAATTGCTCCACTAGCACAAACGTGCTAAACAGTTGGTACGGTTCTTGTTCAATCTCAAATCACATCAAGTGAAACTTGTTGATTTTTGATTTGACCAAAACACACACTACAAAATAAACTACTGGAACAAACGTTCCAGTGTTGCTCATCAGATTTAACACAATCTCAGTGCAATAGGGAGATGTATCCATGAGTTAACATGTGAGACGGAAGCCATCACCGTCATGATTATGTATTCCAGGCAGTCTGACTGCCTCTGATCTCATCACTACGCCCAATAGGACCCTTCAAGTGTCAATCAGTTGTAGTCGGCTGATCTGATTGGATGCCTTAGCAAACGTCTGGTGTCGGTTGCAGAGAACGGCCAGACAGACAGGTAGTATGCAGTATCCCACTGTCTTGGGGTCAGCGCGTGTGCAAGAGTAAAGGAAGAGAAACACCTGAAGGTAGGGAATGAGGAAAAGGGTGGCCCAAACCCAGAATGGCAGGAGGAGCAGGTGCGTCTTCAGACTCTGAGTCCACGTGAGGGAGGAGGAGGGGGAGGGGAGAGCAGACACAGCAGCCCCTGAAGGCTGGAGGTCCTTCACCTGAGCTACTTTCACTACATGCTCCAGGGTGAGACGGTTGTATGTCTGGTTGATTTCAAAGACATAGTAGACAGCTGCCACACTAACCAGCAGGTACAGGCCTACGCCGATCCATCCCATCCGCTGACGGAAGTTCATCATTCTCCATACTCAGTCCTGAAACGCATAACAAAATACTTTTCAAATTCAATAATGTTTTGTACTTGCAGAACTTTGAAAAAGTGGGGGTTTTTTTCAAAGCTTTCCAGTGTAGCTGAATGTTAACTAGTGAAGATCAGAATCTAAGTATTTTTAAGCAGACAATAAAATATAGTTGTTTTTATCAATATCACCAAGGTTGAGCTTTCACTTCACTTATATTCCATAGCATTTCGGAGTACAACTGAACTAGACGAAATTATTATATATAAGTCTAATAATGTACGGGCTTGAAGTACCAAGTTAGGTAGTCACAAATCAAATCAAGCTAAGGTTGTGGCTACTAGTACCATTACAATACACTACAGCGTCGAAACAAAGCATACTCACGAGAACTAACACATGATTTGACAGGAGACAGATAGCTGGCTTTAGGTAATGGTAGTTTATCTCATGCGTGCAAAAACCTTATTGTAAGAATTCACCATAAACACAGCATCACCCGTTTTCTCTTTACGGGAAGCGGGATGACTAGTTGACACGGATGATCTGGTTATTTTAAATGAATTCCCATAGTATCAGTCGCCATCTGTAAATACAGCCAATATTGTTTATTTGTCACATGACTGTCGGACCTACTTCCGGACAGACGCAGTAGGATCTCTCTGATTGGCGCCATCTACAGACGTTACCAATGCAAAACTCTGGATAAATCATCATGCTTTAAAATTAGAGGCTTTGTAAATAATCGACTGGAAAATTTCCATAGCGGCACTTAATCGAACCAGTTACTTCCATATGGCAAAGTTAGAATGACGATGACCTCTCTGTAAAGTGTAAACAAAAGGCTTTGGCAGCGGACTATTTGGTTGGCTATTCAACCAAAGCCGCTATTGTATCTACAAATGGAAACACACAAGTAGTCGTAGAACAAGTTATCAGTCACATTTCAAACCAAACCAGTCAGTCAAGAACGCAAAATAGTCATTTCTCTCTAGTAGTGTGTGCGTGTGTGTGAGAGAGAGTGCGTGTGTGCGTGCGCGTGTGCGACCGACTAGTATCGGAGGGTGTGTCATTCATTGAGTGCTTATAGAGGAACCGTGCAGACTGAAAGTGACTAACAAGACCTCAGATCTGGACTTTATTGACTAGGGAGGAATGAATGCGCCTACATGTCAATGTTCGATATACACGACTAACCGCCCACATAGGGATAGGCTAGGGGCTTGCCTAGCATGGGGCGAGGTCGGTAAAGATGGGCCCCTATTTCGCCCATGGCGCCAGTATAGCACTGATAAAAGACGGAGCCTACCTGAAATAAAGCGAGTCACTGGACGAGGACTTGATAGACTGAAGGGCGCCGTCTAAGCTGGCTGTCAATTCCAACTTTTGAATCAACAAATTTTACTCTTCATATTTCAGGAGACTCACGTTAACCGAAGACATTTCTATTTACCTGCGGGATGCAGACTTTACTGAAGGGCATTAGAGTGGGCTTTTGGCTCAGCGAGAAAAAGATGAAAAAACTGAACTTCATGGTCTTTGTTGACATGTGCAGGTAGAAATATAGTATCTTTAATAACTGTGCACTTACAAAGGCCTGTATAATATTTATGGTACATTGTGTTAGTTGAGCCAATTCACACTTTAATTTAATTCACCCGTTCGTAAAATGTACACATTCATTGATAATATATTTTTTATAAAAAATAAAAACATTATTTTTGCCAGGCATCAAAGTGTATTCTCTTTCTAATGGACCGTTAAAGTGTAGGTCCTGCGAGCTTGTAAAGATGATATTACCAGTAGTAAGCTAATGGTAATGTTTAATTATAGAGGATTTGGTCTTGCATTTTCATCTAGGTTCTCCTATCGAAAAATGTCTGAGTCATGTTCTAGTCGACAAGTAAAAACACAGCCGTTCTTTGTCAGGGGATTTAAGGCTGCGCTTCTGACTAAGTTGTGTGAATTATTGTGATTAGCAGGCAAATGTAACTGATTATCATTTGCGTAAAAATCAAAGAACAACAAACTTATTCTTATGGATATATGACAAATTAAGTACAGTGCCTGTTACGTTTCACACCGTTTTGAAGAGGTTCAATTAAGATGGTGTAAACAATAGTAACTTACTGTAAGCAGCAGGAGGAGAGCTAGAACACTGACCAGTGTTAGCGGTTAAAAGTAGGTCAGGTGACGGCCTTCTGTTTTACTCCTTCAATTATCAATCAATGACACAAAAAAAATTGCACTCAAATTGTTATAAGGGTCATAAGGTAATTTTATAAAGGCTTTCTCCAACATTTAAGTTTAAATATTGCGGGTGTATATCGTTTTTGTCTCAAGCAGTTGAGAAGAAGATGCGCATTTAACGTTTATGGTCTAAACATTTTTTGATTATTATTATTATTCATATGAACATTATTTTTTGAATGACATTAGATTTTACTGCCACGGCCCCTCACACCATTTCAGAAGCAAGACACACTGGTTTCAACAGCGTGCTCCTGTAGACAAATAGCTGTACCTGTTCCCTGTTGCTGTAATCTTATAATGTGGTCAATAATGATTCCTGTTCTCTCCTTTTCCACAGAAAAAGAGGAATGGAAATGGTCCAGGTGAGTTTTTTGAGTTCACAAATTTCATTGCCAATTACATTAGGGTTAAGTCATTTCCAAATATTAATTAACATGGTAACAGAAACATCACATTTATATTTATGTTCCGGTATCATTGTGCTTCCCCTTTTCCTAATGACATCTTCAATGAATTTATGACACCTACAAGTTTACACTTAATTTTTCCTTTCTGTTCCAAAGGCATGTACAGAATTAATTTCATGCCTTTAAAATATTTGTTGCACATGATATTATTTGGTTCGTGTTTCTTGACTTTTGTCAATTCCTTTACATAAATGTTTTGGTCTGAAATAAAGCAAAAGTCAAGTGAATGGCTGATAATTACAGTGTTTTATAGAAGAAAGAAAATGGTTTAATGTTAAAATATGTTGCTTCTTGTCAAAGGTTTTGTGAGTGGCAGTTGTACCTTTTTTAGCTGTACGGTGACATATTTAGCTAACTCTATAAAGGAAGCGGATGTATTATGACTAATGTTAGATATATTTCTGACCAGTATTCAAATTGCAATGTTTTTTTAACAGTCAACAGTCAGCCAAATACCTTCCCCAAGTCCATAGTACGAAATCCACTGACTGTGCCTTTCAGTTTAAAATAATTGCTTTTTACATCATTGGCCATTCGGGGCACTTAAGCATATATTTTACACAAATCTTTGATATAATAAGCCAGCTAAGGTGGTCGCGTTGTAAGTCTATCAATACAGACGTGTTAAAGGATCTGCTGTTTTTATCTGTTGCCAGTGATGTAGTCATTTCTGATGACAGGATTTGTGGGCCCTGCTGGGTTTCAGAATGATGTAATGGGCCTGATCATCTTTGTACTGCTCTCCTGTCACATCATTAGAGAGTGACGAATCAACGTAATGCCTGCGTGATGAAGCTAAGACGAGTAGCGCTGCCAGAATTTGAAAATCTGCCTTCTGTCCGTATGTCTTGCTCTTACTAATACACTCTCTCTGTCTCCCTATTTTATGGTCAAGTTTTTATTTCTCTTGGTCTCCATCCTTTTCGACAAAGAGAGTGAAGTTGTAGGTCACGGTCATGGTTAAACTATCCGTTTCTAGAAACCCTTCAATGAGTCCACCCGTCTTTGCACATCCTTCGCATTTCATGGAGGAATAGAAACTGTGGAATGCATTTTTATGCACTCTGGACTTAAAGTAAGCGTCAAAGGATATTAAATGAGAGTGGCGTTTGCAGGGTGCAGTCCTTTATCTTAAGCTATACCTCAGAAAACAAGCAAAGCAGCGACCCATATGATGTGAAGGAATTAGTTTAGATAAATGATTGGTCCTTCTAATACTTTTCTTCATTGCTGCTGTCTTGTAATGTCCCACAGAGCAGTAATCCTTTTCATTATTTGGAGGTTTTCAGTCTAAAGGATCAAATGCATTTAATCTCACAATGATATCAAAAGTTTCAAGACATATTTCAGCTCATCTAGTTTGTTTAAACACATGTAGTATTTTTGCATTAGCCTACCTGAGACACTCAGGGAGCATAGTCCTCAGAGAATGGGGCAATCATCCCTCCTATATCCATGTTAAACCACCAAACGGCCCTAAATGATGTGACTTGACTTTATTATCTACAGATTGTACAGCGTGGTACACTTCTCAGAGTTTGAGATGTCCTAACACACATGCATCCAGTGTATTGCAAGAGATGTTATTGAAATCCCAATTTTCTGGATTGGAACACCTTAATCTAAATGTCATGGGACAGTGAAAATAATAAACCCCTCTACCATTAAAGAGTCTTTTACGAGACTTCTTTCCACCATTCTTGTGGCAGATTTCTAGCTTTTTGGTGTTTGTTGTTGTGATTGTCAAGAGTTCTTTGTTTTTTCAGCAGTGTTCTGGTTTCCAATGTTAGAGTAAAAAGGAATTGGCCAATGCTCCAGACTGCCACCAAAAATCTGTCCACTTCCAAAAAAATTATTATTGGAGGCAGTGCTCCTACTTAATTTTAGTTTTTGTAATCTTTTTTTATTATTATTAAAATCCTCAAGTCATCTTTTAGTCCAGCATTTTGTCAATTTTGTTAGATTTTTTGATTTTTTATTATTTAACTATCCACTGGCAGCATTTCTTTCTCTGGCTCTCACACGGTATATTACCTAAAAAAAAAAGCTGCCACCAGTTTTTGTGCCACTGACACTAACAGTGTAAAATGTTAATCTGAAGCCCTGCACTTTTAACCTGCACTCTGGCTCTAACCAGTCCGATAACAAACCTGTAACCAAACAAGACTCCACCCAACCACTGATCTGCCTTCTGTTAGAAAACCAAGATCGTAAAAGGTTTGGAGTGCTACTTTGATCATACCTTCTTCGTTACACAGTGTGCTATTTTAGAGAGCTATTTTTGCTGAAGTACTCCTAGTATAATTAGTACAGTATATTTGGATATATTGTTGTGATTTATGTGGTAGTTATAAGGACTGGAGACTACCATGCATCATATTGAAAGTGGCGGACCTTGAGTTTGTGATAGTGTCACATGTCCGCTATGGGAACACCCAGCCATAGGCTACCTGCTGTCACAAGAGATGTAATATATGCTGTTAATCATTAAGTTGTCATAACAACAAACTGTAAATTAGTGAATGGATCCAACTCCATGTACTCTATTACACAATAGCTTACTTTGAGTCAGCCCTCGGAATCAAATCTCCTCCGTTCTTTTTATCGTTCTCTCTCTTTCCGGCACTCTTTCTTATCCTGTCTTCCTTTTTCACTTCCTCCATCACAATTCTTTGAGTGGTTAGTAATGTTGCTGCCATCTCGATAACAGAGCTACGAGGTCTTACAGAATTATACACAACACAGTTAAACAGCACCACTAGCACAGTCTCAATAACTGCCTGTGTAGAACATTATGTCATTACAATGAGATGCTATCACTTATTGCAGCTGCCTGTAGCACTGCCTCTTACAAAATTTAAATGCGATCCTTTTTTGTTTATTTTAATCATATTTGTAAATGTTTTAGTGACAAAGTCAGCTTACGCATTGTTTCATTGAGGAAGGTTTCCTTTATAGCAGTCAGGTGCAAATATCTTTGTCAAGACCTTTTTTTAGTTCAATCAGTCGTTCTAGGACCTCAAATCCTCATACATAATTTACAAGATTCTACACAAAAACTCCATCAGCAAAAATATTTATTAGACAATAATCTTCAAAAATAATAAACAAAATCAACAGGATTTGGGGGCTCTTATCAAATTGTGTATCACTCCTTAAGATTTCTGTTGGCATGTTAGGAAATCCAATTGAAAATACTGTAAACCTACCTCGAAACTGCTGCAGTGCTTTTATGCTGCTAGTTAAATAGCGTCTGCTGTATGTTTACCCATACGCGTATTTATGTTCTTTCTTCCTGTCTGTTTGACAGCCCCCTTTCTGCTCTTTAACTGAACAAAGCCTGTTGCTGTTATTTATGTATGGTCTGGCCTGGATTGTCCTTTGAGGCACAAATAGTAGATATTAAGATATTTGATTAATATACAATTTATACTTAATTAAAGTACTTATTAAACGAAAATATATATATAGTTTAAGCCTCAGTGAACAATTATTATTGTTCTAAGTGACATACACTTGAATTATCTTAATTCATTTGGCAATGTGGCAGATATGAATTATGCTAAACTGTGTTTAAAAGATGCCTGTTTTGCTCCAGTATCTGCTATTTACTATACTTTCCTTTTAGATCTTGTTCTTTGCAACCACTGTATATGTTACGATCTAAACTAAAGACTCCCGCGTGATGACGTCTATTGTAACTTTCTTGCTTTCTAGTATCCTCACTGGTCCATCCTACATGGTCGAGATTCGAAGGAGTTAATGGCGCGTTACCATAATTATGATAATATAATTATAATTGATTTGAATAACAATTTTTACTTTAGTGATGATTTGTTCCCCATTGATAAGGGATTGACTGATTTTCCACAGCTGGATCTGAGCCGTCCTCTAGAGGAGCAGGGACTGCTGGATGTCATCATTCACAAGCTGAACGATCTCCTCCTAGAGGCTGACCAGAACCACACAGAGGCCCTGCAATCAGTGCAGAGTTTCCAGGTAGATTGAGACAGCCAATAACGTACTGTTATAGTGACATTAGGGCTATTCACAGACCCTGCTAGCATTAGGCCCAGAACCAAGATAAACCCGTTTTTTAAATGAAAACAGGCTTGTTAACAAATAGACCTGTGTCCAATGAGACCCTTTGGATGGGACCTAACCCACAGAGCTGTGTACAGTGAGACATATGAGGACCTAACCCATAGACCTGTGTACAGTGAGACATATGAGGACCTAACCCATAGACCTGTGTACAGTGAGACATATGAGGACCTAACCCATAGACCT
>JAVQIZ010234356.1:10000-16746 GCA_036023535.2 Galaxias brevipinnis | reverse complement strand
TAGAGTCCCCGTCCCCACCCCCCCTGTCACCTTCTTCTGCTGCTGCTGTCACCGCCACACACACACACACACACACACACACACACACACACACACACACACACACAGTTCAATGGGCCCAGTGTTCTCCTGAAGAGGACCCTCTTACTCAGTGATCCACCTGTCCGGTGTCAATGCCTCAGACAGAGGCCTGGAGAGCCAGGGGGGCTCAGTCAGAGAGCTAGCCCAGAGGACAGCTCTGCCCTGGGGTGGTCCGCTCTGGAGCAGAGGCAGCAGGCATGTGTACAGCTCCCTCTGCAGACCGCTGGCAGCACTGCAAGCCATCCAGCCGTATCTCTCTGGGGGTGTTGTAGATATGCAGGCTGGCTACGCAGGCCAAAGCACCTGCTGTGCCGATCCAGTGCGGGTGTGTGTGCTAGTATGCACGTGTGTGTGTGTTGGTGTATGTGGTGTTGGAGCGTTCGCGCGTTGCTGGATCTGGCTGTACAACCTGACCTAGTCTCAGGTGGGTATTAATAGAAGCTCACCGTGCTAGCCAGGAGCTCGGTGCCAGAGGAGAGTGTGGCTCCCCCGGCTCTTCACTTCATCCGGCGGTTACCGAGCCGACCCTATCCGGCGGGCCCTGTCAGCGCCACCAACAGTGACCAGACCGCTGCCAAACCAAACACGCCGTCGCCGGACTCATGGGAGCCAAGTAGTGCCAACCGCTTATCCCTCCCACCACACCCCGGCACACGCCAGTCAGAGCGGGCGTCCCTGCCAAAACGTCCCGAGGCCGCCAACAGAGTGCCCGGAGCTGTAAACACCAACGCTGGCTCTCGTGTTGGCCCCGCTTGCCCACAGCAGCTCGGCGCCGTGACAGAGCAGAAAGCAATGGATGCAATCACCGTTGTTGGGTTAGCGCATGTTCACACTGTGACAGGCGCACCACACGCGCACACACACACACACACACACTCACACACACATACAATTAACCGCACGTGGTTTGAGGACTCAATTACTCTGCCTCTGTTCCGAGCAAATCTCACTAATTAAATAGGTTAAGCATTAATTATTCAGCTGGAGAGAGAGAGAGAGAGAGAGAGAGAGAGAGAGAGAGAGAGAGAGAGAGACCCTCGTCAGAGGAGGAGGAGAGCGCGGGGCTATAAAACAATCCCCCCCCACCCCCCCGGCCAATCAATACGGCCCCGCTGGAATTAGCGGTTATCCTAATGCGCTTTAACAGAGGAGCCGACCGACAGACAAATATAAACCAAATCATCCATTATTAAAGAAAGGGTTTTGATGAGCGTTAAGTGTGACGGAGAGGGCTCGAGTGGAGAGACAGAGGAACGAAGAAGAGAGGAGAACGAATGATGAGGGTAAGGGGATAAAAAAGAGAGGGGGATTGACAGGGTTCATCCATCATTCACTTCACACTCGGCCCTCATACCTCCCCCTGGAGCAGCCGACACATTCTGGTTCCCAGCATAGACCGCCACATTCAGTGTGGAGCCTGGCTGCCTGGCCAGTTGGGGGGGGGGCACCGCTGACGCAGGGACGGAGAGGGAAATCCTGGAAGGGTTCTGCGGGGGAACACAACTGTCCTTGGCCTTGAATGTAGGGGCGGGGGTCAAAGGGTGAAGGGGGACAGGTCAGGGGCTTGAGGGGCGAGAGCTGGGTGTTGAGCTGGAGTGGGGCGGGGGGGCTCACATGCCTAACGTGTCTGGAAGCACACTGTGAAATAACTGGCGGACCCATGGGACAAGAGAAAAGAAACGGGACTGTCCAGGAAGGAGAGGGGCTGAGGGGCACAGGAGAGAGCAGCATGGAGCCCTAGGGGGAGAGCCAAGGAGACTCTGGGCCAAGGGTTGGGGGTGGTGGGTCATTGGATTATTCCCCAGGACCAGAATAGACGCAGGGGTTCGAGTGTCCGGCCTCGGTGTGGTCGAAATGGAAAGTTGGAAAGGCTTAAAAATATGCGGTGGAGAATCAGGGCGTCGGGTTTCCCCACGAGGGGCCAGGCTGGAGGCCCGGCCCTCGGAGCCTCACTGTGGGCCCCTGGTCTGGGATAGGGCCAGGGGCACCGAGAAGGGGGGCCCTGCTGGCCCACTGACACTCACTGCCAATGGGTCGATTAGGAGAAAACGATCCCTCCCACCACGGACAGAGAGCATTAAGGCTGGGACTACCATCTAGCATTCTGACAAGTATTGTGACAATTTACTGAGTAAATAGTGAGTCGAAATATTAGAAAAACACTTTAAACTGGGACATTACAGTAGGCCTGCAAACAAAGCCACATACGTTTTACACCCAACAATAAAAACATGTTTTCTATTTAATTGCAAAGAGCCAGAGTAAAAAAAGCTTCAATCACCTGAGCGATAGGGGTTTGTAATAAACATGCTAACGCTGTGTGAAGAGCTTGATCGGCTTTGCTGGCCCCTTTTGATTGTGTGCTAAAACAGCGGCCAAATGACACGAGTACAGCAGGGAGGACGGCACACAAAGTGCCAGTGAGCACTAGGAACAAACAGAGCAGGCAAACTTCTCAATATAGTACCTCACGTCCAAACCTTAAACTAATAACACTGTTTTTATATAAATGTGAGTGATTTGATAAACTGTTTTAGTTCCAGAGTAGGCCTACATATAGATGTGGGTCTAATGTAAACTATTTTGAATTTTAAATCAAAAGGTTCTTCGAGAGACAAATCCAGCAAGAGCAAGCAAGAAGTGACAACGATCTGTCAACATCCGTCAACATCTTCTTTGGCTGGTGCTGTGAGAGGGCCTCCACTCCAAACCAACACGGCTCCAAACACCCACTGCAAAGTCACCGCATCGGAGGCGCTCCAAACTAAACCAATCACACAAGTCCCCTAAACCTTAGAACAAGCCTTTTTAAACCTATTGTGGCCTCCGAGGGTACCTACGCAGAGCCTGTCCGTCTGTCAGTCCGTCCGTCACCTAATCCCCACTGGGCCATGTGTCCCTGCATGGTGCTGGAGAGGGGTCGTAAAGGAGGCCCCATAATTAACATGCCTGGCGGGCCCCAGACTCGCTGCTCCTCTTCCCACGCAAATGCCAAAGCGCCATGATTATTATGGTAACACTCTGCTCTGCGCGGACACAGGGAGAGGGAGGGGAGGTGTCGAGTTGCGGTACACGCTTACGGAGGGCAGAGGGGGCAGGGCTGAAATGTCTCGGGGTCAAGACCTTTGGATAGGGTCCTTGTGTTAGCTCCCAGCAGTGTCCCTTTCAGTAGCGTAGGTAGTGGGGGGACGGGGGGGGGACGGAACGGAACGGGGGACGGGACGGGACGGGATGGGAAGGGACGGGACGCTTCTCTCCAGTTACAAAAGGGCCCACCTGGACCCAATCTGCTTGATTGAACATGTGTTTTTGTTATTTAGTTAAACAGTTTGTGTATCTCTTAGCAAAAAATGTAAAGTCCGACGGACCACATCTGTGTCTTCTGCTGAAGAGAGAGGCCCGGGGGCCCGATTAAGAGGCTCCTAAGGGGGCGGAATCAACAACAATACTGTCAAGGGTCAAGGGGGTTCTCGTCTAATGCAGCAAACAGCATCAGCGGGGGCACTGTGGCTGTTGATGACTCCACCCCTCCAGAACTCCCTTCATCGGGTCCCCGCCACTCTGAGTCAGCCCGGGAGTTTTGAAAGCTAGCAGCCTGTCTGCTGTATTTCTGTTTCTCCCACTGTGTTTCGTAACAGGAACAGTGTATGCAAAAAAGTTAGTCCTGATCTGAGTGTTTTCTGAAACCAGTTTAACATCAAGACTCTCAAACCTCACCTTACTATCCATAGAGAGGGATATTGTCATTGAGAAGTACAAGGTGGCTGAAAGGTTTGCGAAGGTGAAGGAGAGGAGGACGGTGCTATAGCTTAAAGGCCTAAGATCAGGTCACATACTGTACACAGTTCAGGAATACGTTCGAGTTTGGCGTGTTCAAACGTGTTTTTGGTTGGTTAGTTTTTGGAAATGGTCATGTAGACAACAATGGATTCCATGTCATTTTGCTGGATTGGATTCAAACTGACAGCCGCTGGATGTTATTTAATAACATTTTCATTTTCATTTTTTATTTAATAAACTAGCGATAAAGTTGTGAGGGGCAGCTTGCCTACTTCCTACATGGCCGTGACCTAATTAGTTCAACATGGCAACGCACCCACTATCCACGGGTCTTGCTCGCTGCCAATAAGTGACACCCCGCTGGCATATGTTCTCAAATAATTAGTAGGGTGGTGTGCCCTGTAAGGTTTCTGATTTACTCAGGCGGCTGAAGCCCATCACGCCCCTCCTCTGGATACCATGAAAACATTTACCCCTTAGCTGACGACGAGACCCAGATAACTTCAGGCTTAGGTTTCTGGGCCCTCAAACGGTGTCACTTACACTTTTCAACACATGCCCCTCAACTCCCTCGCACAGTAAACAGTCACACACACACACTTAAGAACTGATGGTTAAGCAACGCAACGCAATCACTGGTAAATTAGCGTTAGACTGTTTTAAAGTGCTAACAGCACAATACGGTAAAGACGGTTTTAGGAGAAATCAGGTGTTATTATTTAGAATGTCGTGTTGAGCAGACTGTATTCATTTCCTTCAGGTCATATGTAAACTAGTCTACAGGGTACTATTTTTGAACGAAGTCGATGATTAATTTGACAAACATGAGCCAACTGAATTTGACTCAGGCTTCAAATTTCAAATTACTCCAATTTCAATCTGAAGATCACCTACTTTCTGATCAAACAATGACTTGAATGTTTCAAGAGATACAGATAGCTTGGGAATGCTTTTTGTTATTCCATCCAGTCTAAAGTGCTTGTGTGTAAATAGTGTGAAACAGTTAAGTTTCAAAAGCTTTTGGAATTCCCAGGAGATCTTAACAAGTCTATATGACGAAGGTCCATGATAGTTTATGAAATACAGATGCAGTGTGGAATTACGGCAAAAGAAATGTAACTAGACATGAGAGGAAGTTTAAGACACGAGTGGAACAAATTCCATGGAGTGCATGCATTTCAACAAAATGTGTGGGGGGGTTTGGCAGAAGAACTAATTTAGCAACATACACAGAAAACATACAGTATAACGCTTAATGTATTTTGCCCCATGTCTGCTGTGCAGATTCGAATGCCAAATATTGTTTATAAACAGGTTTCAAATGGTTTGTACAATGACGTCCGTGTAAAAGGCGGTAGGTAGTAACACGACCCCAGAGGCGGTGGCGGAGAGTCCGGCCCTGTGGCCCCGCCGCTCCATGTGGCCCATATGTGTCTATCTGTGCGTCAGTGTCACGCAAGGCCTGCCAATCAGGGCTTTACTTACAGCCAGTTGACAGGTTGATGACGATCCCAGGAGGGGGGCTCCCCAGAGCTCTGGGGAGACCAGAGGTCATGAGAGGGAGACGGGGAGGGGGTATACGAGAGGTAACTCTACGTGCAGCCACTTAAGGTCCGCCATAGATAACAGGGCCAAAGGGTCAGAGGAACAAGAGAAGGCGATAAGAGCGCGTGGGCTACTGGGTACCACTTTTACAAGAACCACCCAGACAACGTGTATATTCACAAGCAACAACCAACAGAAACAGCAAGCCGTTGCTGCCGTTTGGGAGAAGGATGCACAAAGCCAAAGAGTTACAAGCTTGAGAACGTTGAGATACATATCTAAAATATCAGAATGTTCCTGCAACAGGCTTTAAAACTTGTTTATGAGCTCGAGGTAAATACGTGAACGTTTGAAACCGTGGTTTGATGTGTTCTGTGGTTGAAACTTTTCGAATGGTGGAAAACATAACACACATAATGAAGCCATGTTACAAAATCATCTGGAGATCTGTGAACAACATATTCAAATTCTGAAACACAAACTACAGAAAGGGAAAAAATATGATTAAACTACAATCAAATTATAAATACAATACCATAATGTGTAGTAACAATAAAATCAACATGCCTTCATCCTACAGGTGTATGCCCACCTACTCTACTATTGGCACGCTACAGGCCAATCCCAATGACCATCACACCCCTTTCCCCACTCTCCTGCATTCCCTGCTCCCGCCTACACACACTTAGTTACCTGTCAATATCCCTGGGAAGGCTTGTCAATAACTGTTCCACAGGCATGGGTGGTCCTTCCGTCCATGCCACAATGGGTTAATTCACTATGGCACCGCAACGAATCTGGGAGAGTAATGCGTTCGCCATGAATGTGTTCCACAGCAATGTTTTGGTGTGTATGTTTATGCGTGTGTATGTTTGTGGTGAGGGAGGGAAAGAGAGAGAGAGAAACATAGAGAGGAACAAACAAAGAAAGTGAAAGAGCGAGAGTGGTCCACCTGTTTGACACAGAGGGCCTGAGAAAGTGTCTGTGGAATGAGCAGAATGTCAGCCAGTCTGTGCTATCTGGGTTTGGGTCCAGACAGTGTGTGTGTGTGTGTGTGTGTGTGTGTGCGTGTGTGTGTGTGTGTGTGTTATGCTGGGATTGTGTAGATTGACAAGAATGGGCGAGCAATGGGGAATGGCATTTAAAGTGGGACACTTAGAAGAGCAGCTGATGTAAGAACAGACGGACCTGCACTTGCATCACAAGCACGCATGCACATAAGCACATAGGCCTGGAAGCAAACAAACAAATGTGCACAAACAGACCGTCACCCTGAAACTATGAAGATACTAAGTGACCATCAAGTCAATGCAGCACCATTAGCTTACATGTGCAGTCGC
>JAVQIZ010234356.1:0-5000 GCA_036023535.2 Galaxias brevipinnis | reverse complement strand
GGGATAGCAGCATTTGGTATTAATGGAGAAGACGGGGGCAACTAATGAAATAATGAACTAATTTGGTTTATACTTTTGAGAACAATGAAATAATATTGCCAACAACAGTTACAATTTGCCTCCACAATACTGAGCCTAGCAATCGAAGTTGACAGAATAGTGTAGTCAACGCTCGATAACTATATACATTTTAGAAACAGTCTAGCAGCTAACATAGACAGTAGCTCAAACAATATATGACAGAATGTAAAGTAAAGTTAGCTGCCATGTCCAAATTGATTTGCTGTTGTGCTACTAACGCTAAATAAGTTAGCGATATCTGACTGAGTCCACCAGTCAGCAGCGAAACATGATTGCAGCCCACAGCTGCATTTTTATCCTATATATTCTGTGCTGTTCATTTTATTCCTACGCCTCGAGAATGTATTTGATGGTGTTCATTGCCAAACTACTTACTTTGTAACAATTCAATTTGCCTTTTCAGTGCCTCTTTCTCGTCCATGTTTACGTCTAAAACGTATTCGTCATAGCGCCGCGTCAGGCTCTCGTTGATGACGTAAATCAAGTCTTTTTTACTTTTGAATCAAAAGGTCATGGATGGAAAAATAAAATTAGATTTAGACCAACAAGCTTAGTACAAATTGAAAGTAACTGTAACATAGACTTGTAAAGTAAAATGATGACATAATGATATCATTGAAGTAAATATTCACCCATTGGTTTGCCTGCGCCGGCTGAATTAATGTTACCTATCTTACCGAGTAGCTAAGGCGGAGTAACGCAATATGACGACATGTCATATGTTTGAAATGAAAGAGGAAGTGACTTCAGTGAAGTTAGCTAAATTGAACTTAACTAGCCAAATTGAGAAACCGAATGCGAAAATTAATCTGACATTTCATTAATTAAGGTAAGCACACATCTAAAATCACATAGTGAATGTAGGTCTTAAATTGGAATCTGAGTTTATATTACGTGTGAACTGATATGTATTGATGTCTTTCCGTCACGGGCAGGGATATGTGCTAAATTTCGCTTTCACTTTGGTTTCGACGCTGGTGTCATAATAAACTGTTACATTTGGTTTACTTTTAGCAAAAACCATGGACAAGAACATGTACTTCATCGTTCTACAGAAGCCTGCAAGCTCAGATGTAAAAGTAGGACGCATATGCTACATCTCTAAATCTCGATACTATTCAAATGTTCGAAGAAAGGACTCTTTACCTATGATATGCATCGGTGATGTAATAGATAAGACCCTGAAAATAAGTGAAATTAAACAAATTACGCTGCAGCAAGCTGGAATGTTGCAGGCTCTTGAAACGGACGCGTGTAGGCTAAGGATGTTCAAAGACAAGGTAGCGTTGGAGACTTCTACTAGCCTAACCGTAGATACCCCAGTCTCTGTGGAGGTGGATGGACAGTGGCTGAAGGGAATCGTTCGCTATATTGGAAGGCTGACGGAGCCAAAATACACTGATCCTATTTCAGGAACGTTCTTTGGGATTGAACTACAGGTATGATGGAGTCGCCATGATTAGTAACAAGACAAAAATGTATATTAACCTAATTGAATATGCTATACCAGGTTTGTTTGTATGTTTTGTCTTCCAGGGAAATGATAGAGGAAAAGGACAAACCGATGGGTTATATATGAACACAACCAGATTCACCTGCAAGAAAAATTGTGGCGTCTTTGCCCCCTGCTCTAGAGTCAGACCCGAAGAGCCCAAGACTATTCCGTCCTCAGTTCCCCAGAAACAGTCCAGTCCAGAGGCTCACACAGAACCCTTGACCGTTGGGGACAGAGTAACTTTCTTCCTCGACGATGAGAAGGCTGCTCGTTACGGCATGGTGATGGCCCTCGAGGAGGCTGGTCACACAACCTTTGTTTGCATTTCCACGGTAAGTTATGGATTGCATTACAACCTTCCGATTTCAGATGACTAGTAACAGAGCAGTGGATTTGAATTCATTGTACATGCTTTCAGGACAAAGATGAATATGGGAAGGCAGGAGGGGAAGTCCGAGTTCCACTTGATTGTGTGATCAAGGAGGAGCTGCTCCCAGAAGGTGTGTGTGTTGGTCTAGGTTTGGTACTAGTCATGGCGCCATAGTGTCTATTCTAACAACACATTCTAAAGCACGGGAATGTATGATCATGCTGTTATTCGTGTGATCGATATATAGATTCACCCACTCTACGTTTGTTCTGGTTTTATTCATAAGACCCTGAAGGCATGGATGTTGATACATACCCTAAACTGGATGTCCACCCAATGGGTATGGGAGTGGGCAGTGTGGTGAAGGTGGCATTGGGTACAGGATTGTGCAGGGGAATTATTCGCTGGATTGGTACTCTGCCAGGCCGAGTTGAAACCATGGCTGGACTGGAGCTGGTATGTTACCTCAACACTGACCTTTGCACACTTTGTATAAGTTTGAGATTATAATTTCCCCCAAATCGTACTTTAATTGTTTTTATAGGAGCAGCCCGTTGGAGTGGGTGATGGTACCTTTCAACACCAGCGATTCTTTACTTGCCCTCCTAAACAGGCTTTATTTATAAAGCTGCTTTCCTGCCATCTAGACTCTCACTTTCAGAATGAAAGTGATATTTACTCCGCTAATAGGGTTACAGGCAAGTGAACCTGGATTCTATACATAAGTACCTATACATATATATAGGTACTTATGTATATATATATATACGGACAGACATTATAATAGTATAGTATATTGAGTATGGGGGTTATCCCATCAAAGCTGCTTTTTTCTTCAGTGAAGCAGGTAGAAGACAGTACAGACATACTGGAGAATGTTCCACCAATCAGCACTGAGAATGTAGACCAGGTGCTAATTGGCCGAATGAAGGGTATCCAAGGCCACATCAACTCCTGCTACATGGATGCTGCCCTGTTCAGGTCAGGATGAGGAAGTACTGGAGGCTTAGGATTATTGGTTATTATTATATGGTGATTATTTGGTGGGAATAATCTTATTATTTATGACATTTTTCTTGAACTGACGTAACTAATTATTCGTATCCTTTTTTCAGCCTATTCTCCTGCACGTCTGTGGTGGATTCTCTCTTGTTTAAATCGACAGAAAACCAAGATAGACCGATCCAAAAAACCTTGCTTTGTGACATTGTCAACCCACTGCGCAGGTGTGTGTGTGTGTGTGTGTGTGTGTGTGTGTGTGTGTGTGTGTGTGTGTGTGGTTATGAATATTCATTCGACTGAATGACGGTCTAGTCATATATGACTCAGAGAGTGCTGAGAGGACATCCATTTATTTACTTTCAAAATGTGTTTGTGTTTGCGCTGCTACCTCCCCATGCAGTCAGGGCTTTGTGGAGGGGAGGCACATCATGAAGCTCCGCCAGCAGCTGCAGCAGCGCGGCTACAGCCACTCCTACACCTCCGAAGAGAAAGGTGGGTGAGCGACACGCACGCAGCACCACCCCCTCCCCAGACCCACCAGGCGATGCACCCACATGTGACCGTGTGAACCGCTGTGCTTTCCCCCTCCCAGATCCCGAGGAGTTCCTCACCCTCATCATGCATTACATTCTTTGTCTGGAGCCGCTCCTCAAACTGTACGGTTACCCTTCGTCTCTTTACTCCCCTCACAATTCACCCCATGCCGTAGACCAGAGCCTAGTGTGACACGTCTTTCAGACTAGAGAGGCAGTCTTTAGGATGATTATGGATGTCTCCATGCCCACTCCACAGGTCAGCAGGGGGGAAAGTCCAGGAGAGCTACTGCTACCAGATCTTTTTGGACAGCAACCATCGGCTGGTTTTGCCAACCGTCCAGCAGCTGCTGGAGCACTCCTTCCACAGTGCAGCGCTCAAACTGGCTGAGGTGAGAGGGGACAGGCTGGCTCTCTGTTAGCCATGTTGTGCTTGTGCACTGCCCTGCTAAGGGGTCTTTAATGGAAAGCACGGTTCTCTTAATGACAGTCCTCCTGTCGCCAGCAGATTACGTTACCTTGCAGTATTTTAGCAGACGCTTTTATGCAAATTGACTTACAAATAGTGCTTTCACCGGTCGCCCGGAAAAAAGCGACGCAAGTGCCGCACCAAACGCCAGGATGCAAATCAAGTGCATCACTAACCTAATCGTTGGCTGATAGAAATTCAAGAGCTTCAAATACAGCAATGGAATAGGAGTACATGAGGTGCGAATTCAAGCAGGTGCAGCTGCTACATTTAAGTGCCAAAGTGGAGTCTGAACAAGCGAGTTGGAAAAGAAGGTGGCCATAGATTTTGGGGTCCTAATGTTATTGGGGAGGTCGAGCCACCATAGGTTGCTGTTGATAGGTGGATGTAGTTCCGGCCATAATCTGATAGGCTAGGAGAAGTGACTTGAATTTGATGTGTGCTGCTACTGCTAGTGGCAGTGGTCCAGACGTGAAATGACAAGGGCCTGGACCATGACCTGCACAGCCCCACTTGTAAGGAAAGGCTGTATCCTCCGGATGTTGTGGAGAAGAAATCTGCAGGAGTGTGTCACTGTCACTGTGTTAGCTGAGAATGACAGCTGGTCATCCAGGGTGACCTCTAGACCCCAGATCAGTTCAGCTTTGGAACAGTTGTCAGTGTCACACCACGTTGGTTCTGGTAATACGCCAGTCTTTCTGTAGAGGGCGATGTTGGACAATCTATTCAGTTCCACTGCACTGGTCTGGCTGCGGGACGAGGAGTTTGACTTATGAAGACGGTTTGTTTGTGCGTAGGTGCCCTCCTGTCTCATCCTCCAGATGCCTCGCTTTGGGAAGAAATACAAGATGTTTGAGAAGATCATCCCTTCTTTAGAGCTGGACATCACTGACCTCCTCTCAGAGGGTACGCCCATAAACACAGCCGTTATTGACTCCGTAGTGTAACATGTGCATGCTGTGTGATGCAGAGACATAAAGGTGTTGCTTTGCGGTGGGTGTGTGTGTGTGTGTGTGTGTGTGTGTGTGTGTGTGTGTGTGTGTGTGTGTG